>OMKX01054376.1:0-10900 GCA_900302425.1 Brosme brosme
AACAGAATGGAAAATAACATGGAAAAGGGAGAAAAACATCAACAACAAGGTCCAACAGTCAGGCCCTTATAAGCATATACATGCAAACGACGAAAATCTGAAAATACAATTGTCAATAAATGACTCCCTGTTCACCTCTAAAGACACGGAAGACAATCTACGTGGACTGGGATGTCTCCCAGCAAAAACCTATTCCCCAGGTGTCCTTATCAGCCCGGCGTCATCAGAGGCGCCCTGAAGACTGTTGTCGGAGCAAATTGACTCCGCTCAGCGACGCGCTCAGCGGCGCCCGCTAAATGGACAATTTGCCATCCACGTCGGGAGTAGATTGGGATGTACAAATATTTTTTTGCCACAGTGTGGGGCAAACATAATCGGTGAGCCCCCTGCCAGAGCGAGGCGAGACGTCGTAAATCGGGGGAAGCGATTGTAATTTCGGGTAACCAGGGCGGATCCATTTGGAACCACGAGGACGGTCGTAAAAACAGAACCGGTTCAGCCTCTGTATTCTTTTGTGCCCCTGACACACACGACCAAATCTTTCCCTCGTTACCCTGCTCACCAGGTCGTCGAATATGTCCCTCTGGTGGACGTGTATGGTGATGAGGGTCTCGTATTTTGTCCGCTCCACGGCCCCCAGGTCCCGGGTGGTCATGTCGATGAGGGTGTTGAGCAGGTCCAGGAACAGCTGGTTGGTCTTGGCCATGATGCGGCGGTCGTAGCGGGCGTTGGTGAGGGCCTCCTCCGAGTCCCGGGTCCAGATCATCTGCACCCCCAGCAGGCCCACCTGGACGCACACCCCACATGTCCCCGTGAACAAGGATTGGAGGGATCCGTAGGAAGAAAAAAAAGCGATGGCAAGCAGTGGTGAGTGGTAACTATTCTACCCATCTTCCTTTAAATCGGGCTATTTTTTTACCTGAAGATTGGCAAACAATTACCTTGTGTTTGCCAATCATATCCGGGGTTAAACTAAGATTCATCATTTGCTTTTAATGGCTCGGGTGCTTTTTTATGTTCATTATTTGACTCACAATAAGAGACCATTTTTGTTGCAGCGTAGCGTTCAGCATATAGCTTCAACAGATTTCACAACGCCCCAAGTGAATTCTAAATGGAATGCAATTATAGACTCTCTAGCCACTGGACATTCAAACCCTTTGACATTTAATGTCTCGAAATAACCCCCCTACCCCAACACACACACATACATGCACGCACCCATTCACTCACACCTGAAGGCGGTGTCAACCAAGATGGCCAATATGAACAGCTCTGAGACATTAACAGAGCTGTCTGCGAGACAACCAGCTCTACTCCCTGGTCTGTTGCCATAGAAATAGTATGTGACTGCCCATATATGGCAATAGTCACACATATTGCACTTTGGATGGCAGCCACCTAGTGACACTTATTGACACAGGACGGTTGTTAGCTGGCAATTTGCTACAGTACATTCTGAATCTGACAGTTACAGCTACACAAAACCAATCATTGACAATGCACTTACAGGAGCCATGACATAACTTAAAATCTTTTTCCCATATCCAATGTTCTGGTTCAAATTCAAGTTTGTTATTGTCCATTAACTGCAGCCAGGTTCATACAACACATAAATCCACACAGCATCAACACAATAACAACAACACATGCGGTCTTTAAAAAAACCATCGTGTTTTGTGTTCTGTGTTCTGTGTTCCTTCTTTGCGCAAGTGTCTGTTTCCTCTCCTTCTACCCTCGCTGTAAAGGGTCCTTTAGTAATACGAAAGGCGCTTCCAAACTCAAGGTATAATTTCTATGATTAACATTCGTGTCACGGTCTTGACAGAAGTTTTGTTCTGACCTGCGCCGGGAAGGAGTTGAGGAATTCGATGAGCTGGAAGCCGGAGTCCTGGATGGCGAGCGCGGCCCGCCTGATGACCAGGTGCAGAGACCTCTGGGACTCCTGCAGCAGGGCGTGGAGCCACAGCTCCACGTTGCCCTCCGCCAGCACCGACCGCTCCAACTCCACCGTCTCGCCCTCCCGCGATGACACCGCCATGATGCGGTCGTAGATCTGCGCCACCGAACGGTCAATGGTTTGTCAGGGGATTCGTGGGATTCATCGTGTTTGTGTTTCTGGGGGGGGGTTGCGTTGTATTTCACTGCGTCTAGTTGTTTTATGATATTTTATTGTGTATAGTTTGACTATTCAATCAATTCTAGTAAATATACACAATTATACAGGGGCATCTAGTCATCCATTTTCCGGGGGTGTCATCTCTGTTGATTTAAAGAGCTTCGAGATGTTGAACTCCTCTGCAAGGACTCAGTTTGCAATCCAAGATAAAAAAGGGCGGAACCAGCCGTTGTGTTTGTAGCTAGGTGCCATTCTTGCCTTATCGTGGAAGCGGACACTCTTGATGTTGTCGAAGACGTTGAGCAGGTGGGCCTGGATGGTGTGTGAGTCCGAGGCCTGGCCCAGTATTTCCAGCAGGGCGGGGTCGGAGACGAAGAAGAACCGTGGGAACAGCAGACGCTTCTTCTCCAGGTAGCTGCTCGCCAATGCAATCAACGAATGGATCAGTACCCAAGCCCACAAATCTAACCGGTGCCCAAACACAGCCTTTATCATAATCCGAAAAATATTTTTGGGGGTACATTTTAAAACAAGAATATGCTTAAGAAATGGCTGGCAATGGCTGCCGGCTAACTTAATTTAAAATAAATGGCTGGCAATGACTTATACAATGGAAGGGAAGACAAAAATGCTTACACCGCCATTATTGTTTCTACATATTGGAACATTGATTTTTTTCCCCCCTCCAGTTAACTCCCGTGCTTCCTTTCCAGTATTTCTGTTCGTCCTTATTTAGTTTCTTCTTTCCTGGTTGTATTTCTTCCTATTATTATAAAAAATTCCCCAGTGTATCATATCCCTGATTAGGATTTAGTATTTGCCGCGATATAATTATGAATTTGCGTTTGCACTGTATCATGTGTATGTTTGTAACAATACAACATAGTTATAAGCCCATGGGAACCTGTGCGGGTGAAGGACCCTTAAATAAAATGAAAGCCTTCCTTCCTCCCTTCCTCTCTCCCTCTCTCCCTCCCGGACTGGGCCTCTCACCCATCTCAGCATGTTATAATTATCCTAGTTGCTGCTCTCCCAGACGCTCCAGAACACACTGCCCTGTGTTTATCCCCTTCCTCTGCGCTCACCCAGTTAGTGACTTCTGGCATATCTCCAGCTGCTCCAGCAGGTGGGGCAGAAGCTGGCCCATGGTCTCGTCTCCCACGCACGACTGCACCACGTTGGGCATCTCGTGGGCCCGCGTCATGATCTTCACCCACGACTTGTCGATGTTGGAGAACCGCTTGGCTTCCTGAGGAAATAGAGGGGTCGGGGGCAGTGTGGGTTAAACGCGGGGCATTAATTAATAAGTACAGTCAGGTTAAGTGGCAGAGAGTAGAAAAACGGGCTAGGTTCAGGGGTTGAGATGAGTGTATGAGATGTATTTAAGACCTTGAATTATGTGACTATATGATGAAAAACCTTGAGCTTACAAAAAGCTATATTATCATGGAGACTTTTATGTTATTAATTTATTTTGTAATATCAATATTACGAAAACTAAACAAATGAGATTATGACATATTGCTTTTTTTGGGGATCCAAGGACCATGGAATTATTGCCCACATATCGAACATTGCATCCTGTTCACCAAACCCTGTGTGTATGGAGACGCAACATATAGACACAACATTTGCATCTTCATTAAATCGAGTTGAGAATAGCTCTGGTGGAGCAATAACGTTAAATGTCAAGTGATAGATTCAACCGAACTTCTCCATGAACCCAATCTAGACAGAGAATTTCACATTGGCAATTTAACAGCAGAGATCATGAGCTGTGATGATGATGTGTTGTTATGGTTTGTATAAAGTCGCCTACTTTAGGAAGCTGCTTAGCGATGTCGCCCCCCACAAACACGGCCTCCAGGTAGATCCACAGGTTCTGGACGGTCATCCAGTTCTCTATGATGTCGGTGGTGTTGGACAGATTCTGGACCCACTTCTGAATCTGCCCCTTAAACGGAGTGTTGTATCTGGTGGGAGCGATCAACAAGAAATAAAGGTTCATTAAATTTGAATACAAGGAGATGCATCAATTGTACTGCATTATGCATGATGATAAGGCGCGACCGAAGTTCACTATTGTTCTCAATGTATGCACATTATGCATACATTTCATCATAATTTGACGTAGAGTTCACCGTTTGTGCAGTGTTATTTCTCATTTTGTCACCTATATTACAAGTGACAATTACAACAACAAAAAAATCCATAGCTTGAACTGAAAATAAACAACAAAACAGTAATATATATAGTTATATCTAATAGTAATATAATGTAAATATACTCTCCTGTGGCGTTGCGATTCATTTAACGACCATTTTTGTTTTTGAGAGGAGAGATTAATCACACCGACAGCTGTGTGAGGCCTTAGCCGTTAATGAGAGACATGGAAATAATAGCATTTCATTTCCTAAACCATTTATCTGATCAGCAGCAGAACAATACTGCATACCTCCTGGTCTTTCTAGACCGCTAATGTTACTGGATTTTTGTTTGGAGAGGAGTATGTGGTCCTTATAGTCATTTAGGCAATTATTTTTGCATTATGTGGATGTGACTAATTGAAAAAAAAAAAAAAAAGAGTAGTGCTGCAAGTAACAACTAACTTAGCATTTTCGATGAATGTATTAGTGCCCTGCCAATTAAACACATCAATCAAGAAATGTCAGTGTAATGTAATGTAATATTAATCATGACTTGCTAGAAACCAAAGAAAGTCTTTAATTTCCTTGCTGCACCGACAAGCTGCCAAAAAGCTTTAAATAACTTTAACTTTAACTGAAACTTTAAATATGTTGCATTTCTGAAGCAATAGGAAGCATATGGTTGGTATTTCACATGACTAAAGCCGGATCCCCAGGCTGTTCACACTGCTGACGTCTGGGAGACGTTACCGAAGCATACCGGCACGTACTACCAGACTCACAAACAGTTTTTACCCCCAGGCCAGCGGTCTTCTCAACCAGTAACACTAACCCTGTTGATCATATGGATCACCTGAACACTTCATGTACATTCAATGTACATTATGTAAATTAATGGATATATTCATCTGCACTTTCTACTTTAGACTTATTATATTCAATATTTATAGTCCTCATTGTCCATTCATACTCTCCCGTTGTCTAAACTCCACCAGGTTACATATATTCCCTCTTTTTGTTAACATTATCTGGAATTAAGTACTGCTGCTAGTGCTCTATTTTTATGATGTTTTATTTTTGTGATGTTTACTCTTGCTATTCCTGCCATATTTTGTGTTATTGTACTTATCGGCACATTCCACTTTGGATTTATGGTACTAAATGGTTCTGCTCTACATTGGATACATATGCTGCATTGGACAGATGTTTACATGTTTACATGCTCTGGAACTGTCGATAGTGTTCCTGTGTTTTATTTTATTATGTATATTATTTATTATGTCTATTTTATTATGTTTCTATTCTTGCCACATTTTTTTTTCTATTTTATATGTGACTCTTTTGTTCATCTATTATGCCTCCTGTGTTTTGTTTGCCTGCCAGGTCAAAAATTATTTCGATATACAGAATGACCCTGCGTTTTCTGCACAAATGACAATAAAACACTTTGACACTTTGACTTATCAGTGCTAGATGTGCCACACCTGTCCTCTGCCTATTGAAACTTCATTCTGGGACAGCAGCCCTGTCCCAGAATGAAAAAGATAACCTGAAAGCAACAAACATGGCGGACACCGTGGCCCGGCAAGCCCACCTGTTGCTCATGAGGGACCCCAGCACCATGAGGCTGTCCTCCATGCTGGCGATAACCTCCGACGTGCTGTCCCCCCGCAGGAGCAGCTCTCCGCGCGTCTTGAAGTGGGCGAACGTGAAGGTCTTGTTGTCCCACTCGGCGATCACCTGCTTCAGCTTCTGCTCGATGTCCCGCTCTTTTACCGCACTGATGCAGATGTCCTGCGCCACGACACACAGAGAATACACATGTATGGACACAAGCAAATGCTATCGGTAACCAATGGTTACCGCCGGTAACCATTTGATAAAATACATTAAAAAAAAGAACAATGATAATATAATAACAATTATAATTCTAATTGTATTTAAAATTACATGGTGAAGACATTTAAAGGTCACTGAAAATAGTGACATTTTGTATGTGTATATTCAATTAGATTCAAGCAATTGACACTTCATTTTGATTAGGTTATTGTTAATCAAGTCGCTTTTACAGTACATTGAACCAAAAAGATTCTGCAGATCACAAAGAAAGAGGTTCATTTGTGATGACAACACGTTAGTTTATTGTGTGTCTCCGATAGCTAGCAGAAGTCTCACCTCGATCTCCTCCTTATATTTCAGCAGCGGAGCTTCCATGATGTTGCGGAGCTTGAACGTGTCGGACTCAACCTCAAAGGTATGCCCAGTCACCTGGACAGACAAAGAGGAGTAAAAAAATTAACTATGGAGTGAATTTATTTCCAATATGATTGACACATAGTTCAAAGATCCACAAATGTAAATGACTAGGAATAACTAGGAAATAACTTCAATAATATAAACTATAAGAAACCTGACTTCTGATTGGTGGATATGTTTGTGTATTTTTTTGTGTCCGTAGTTGATTGGTGGATATGTTTGTGTATTTTTTTGTGTCCGTAGTTGATGGAAAATATTTGAGTCTCTCGTCAGCAGTTTGTATCCTCAACTTGAGGATACAAACTGCTGACGAGAGACTCAAATCTTTTCCATTTGTCAATCTCCTCTTGAGGACCTCAAGAGGAGATTGACAAATCCGTGATAGAAGATCCGCATATCACAACACAGGTGTCAGTAGTAAGGCCGGACAATGTGCATTTGTGGATATATATTCCCAAATGTGAATTTGATTTGCTGTTCACAAATCTTTACTTACAAGTGTATTGTAGTTAGTTAATTTATTCGTTCATTTTTTGTGTCACAAAACTATATTTACAATTTTTGATTTTTTAAATACATGGTACACAAGTAATTGCTGCACTAAATCAGCTCCATAAGAAACGCAGAATAACATGAATTTTGCTTTAAGGGAAATGTTCTGTGTGAATTTGCATCAGAAACCTCAGTAATCCTTTTCCAATGGCGGCTCATCATGGCCCGGTTGGTCATGAGCTCCAGCAGGGGGCAGCACTCGCTGAACTCGTCAATGGTTTTCTTCAGGTCCAGGAAGGCCGGCCATTCCTTCAGGGCACGGGGCAGCTTCCGGCACCTTGGTGAGACAGGGGTTGTCATGGTTACTAAGTGGATATCCTGGTGTCCTTGTTGTACACAACAAGGTTTTCTTGTCAGTCTGTGAGTCTTGCTCACTATCAAACTGGTTCATAACGCAGGTGGCTCTGTGTGTGGGATTTTGTGGGACTCTGTATCTGTAATGGGTTCAACTCACCTGCTTTTTTTAAGGACTCAAATTTCTATTGTCAATAATTATTTTAACACTTTTAACACATATCTGTATGCAATGCTACCCTAAGAAACCACACAATATGGGGAAACCATTATCTTGTTTGTTGCATAATATATATTAGCACTAGGGGGACCAAAGCCTTGCAATAAAGGCAGATCGTAAAACGCAGGACTGCTTGGAAATGCAGTCCTTCTCTTCAGGAAATAATTGCAGCTTCAGTACAGTGCCATATCTCAGTAAATTTTCATTTTCTGAAGAGAATGCGTGTGTTTGCATGAGCCAACAGAATTTTCCGTGAGCATGCTGACATGCTAGTGCTAGCAGGGCTCATACCCAAACACGCTAAGTTTCAGGTAAATGTGCCACTTAGAAGCGGACTTGTAATTGATTGACTGATGTTGGCTCATTTGCATATTTTTATTTCTGCATAACTTTTAGCCATTTTTAACTCAATAAAATAATATATACTGTATATGTGAGGTCCTCTCGGGCTCAGGAAAGCAGCATGTGTATCAAATTTGGAATTGATTGTTCATGTGGTTACGATTTTTTCAAGGTTTTCCAAAACTTTCATGGTACAGTATAGTCTATCATGATGGACCTCATCGGATTCAACATCTCAAATGAGGCCCAAATACCATGTTTCCAAAATTGTCGTCAAACTGGGTGGGGTAAAGCGACCCCTGTGGTTAAAGTGGTACTTCACTTTATTGGAGGCCTGCTAACATGCCGTTTCTATATGTGTACCAACATTAAGATCTCTGAGTTGTTCTCCTTTGGAGTGGTTGAAGTCAGCGTTTTCTCTCAATTGACTACCATTATATAAAACAGCTTGGTGAGCCCCTGCAACAGTGGTAAGTTGAAATTGACACTGTGACGTAATTTCCTGAGCTATCAGCACCAAACTTTTTTACATTAAGGGAGATGTCCTTGATGGACCCAGCAGTCCCTGGGCTATTCTGAAGCAGACTTTTGAGTGTTTGAATAATGGCAGCTAATTTGCATAATCGTATTTGCGCATTCACATTTTCTGAATCAATAACATCCATTCCCCCCATGATGGAGCTCTTTCGTTTTTGTTTTGTCAAAGACCACTCTTCGCCCCCTGCCCCTTTTCTTCCGCACTAGCGACACAAACAAAGAGACAAAGAGTAGCCGCGGCAGAGGTTGTAAAATGGAAATGCTTCGGCGCATTGATGAGACCCCATGAAAAACATTACATCCTGACTAGACACCCTTGACAAAAAGCTACAGTTGGGGAGTGGGAGGTTGTTAGGGAGGGAGGTAATGTTAAGGAGTGCTGGATAGGAAATAGTTTTCTTTTTGAAAAGCCCTGATGCTGTCTTTTTGTATTAAAACTCCTGCTTTTGTTCCAGCTCTTTATACACCCTGTGAAAGCCAGGGTAGGATGATTGAATGGTAATATTGTGGTGAATTGGTGAATGTGGGTCTCATGCAGTAAAATGGGACAAAAAATAAACCACTTTCAGCCATCTTATCTTTATGAACTCTAAGGCCCTTGCAGTCTGTGACTAAAACACGGGCTCCTCATCAGCTCAGCCTTGGTTACCTCAAGGTCTGGTCCCAAGTACTGAAGCGACCGTAACATGGTCCATATACGATTGTAGTCTTTGATTTTATAATCTATCGCTCGACAACAGGAAATTGGGAATAAGATAAATGTAATCATTTATGATAAATGCATAGCACTGATAATGATGATATTAAGGTGAAGTTGATGGAATAGGAGAATGAAGGGGAATTATTATAATGATAATTCACTGTAACAGCCAATTCCTTTGTTTACATTAAGTCGTCATTTTCAGTATTGTGTGTGTGTGTGTGTGTGTGTGTGTGTGTGTGTGTGTGTGTTTTTGTAATTGCTGTTTATGCTGTGTGTTCTCCCTCTACAGGGCAAGTTGTCCTTAAGGGATAGGACCTGAGGCCTTGAGGGATGGTTTTGGCTGGAAAGGCACACAGTCTTTAGACCTTGCCTGTCTTGCCTGTATTGCTCGTCTTGCTAACCTGTTTACAACAATATTCTTTACTTTTGAATATTTGGTTAAATCAGTTATGGAATCAGACTCATGAATAAATTCATATCTTTTTATTTGTATCTCAACTGGACAATCCGTTTTTTCGCAAGCCATCAAGCGTCTAACATAGCCTATACCCAGTCAGCCCAATGGTGATCTACAGGAAGGACATTGGAATAATGGACATCGTAGTCACTACATTAGTCTAAAGACTCGCTTTGGATTCTTGGATCATTGAACCATCCAAGTAGAAGTGGATTGTTTGGAAACAGCGTGGCACCAAATCGCAACAAAGAACAATGGACGCGACCAAGTAATGGGGACAATTCTGGAGTGAATTTCTTTTTTATTTACCTTTTGCTTCATGTAAATAACCAATAGCTCTCCGAATTTAGTATGCATCTCCGAACGTCAAATATTAAAAATGATACAATGGCACCAGGGACCAGAGACAGGGGTTGTCTCACCAAGTCAATCATTTGTTTATCATCGCTTGGGCTCGAGGCGGGCTCTTTTGTTTTTTGTTTTTCCTTCTTCTTTTCACACATTTGTTCAATTAGCTCAACTTAATGGAATACAATACAGCCGTCACGCCTGTGATCAATTCAGCTCTACGTCAATACCTCAACTAATAGCCCCCTCCTATGAGTAAATCAGTGCCAAAAGTATTTTGAGCTCGCAACATGTTTTTTGAAGTTTTGCTATTGCAGAAATATTTTGTGTTCAGACTTTTATCGTTGCCGAATATGTTATATATAATATAACAAACCTGACCTGGCGGTACTACTGTTAAGCTTATTTATGCTTTGCAAATACAGAAGTCTAATTCCAATTTCGAGTGCTTATATAATTATTATTATAATTCATTTCGGGGCGAAATGCCCCGAGCCCCCTTTCTTTTTGGACCCCTGGCCCGGTCCTTACCTGCTCTGGAAGTCCAGCAGCTCGTTGTTGATCCTCTCGATGTGGATGTCCGCCCAGAGGACGTCATTGTAGCCGTTGACCGTGTCGATGACGCTGTTGTACAGGCCGTAGAGCTTCTGAAGGAGTGTCAGCTGCTTCCGGATCTCCAGCAGCTGAGGATGATGCGTCACAGGAAGTCCGAACAGCTCCTCGCCACCCGTGTACGTCGAGTACTTCCTGAACAGGTTGTCGAAGCGATTCTGGGATGACGAGAGTCACAATGTTTGTGTTGTTACTCAAGTAATTTTGAAAGTAGTCATGAGGTCCCTCGACCCAATGTCAAAAAATGTAGAGGTGTATACTAGAGGTGTATTGATTCTCCAAATCAACGGTTCGGTTCACACCTCAATTTTTG
>OMKX01054377.1:0-10017 GCA_900302425.1 Brosme brosme
ACCTAACTGCCAGCCGCCCCTTCAGAAACCATGTAACAGACAGATGATGTCCCAGCTAACAGGCTCCATGTCCTCGTCCGGAGGAGTGGAGGGCAGAGCCTGGCTGTGGGACTGTCTCGGTGGGGGGGTGGCTGTGAGACAGCATTCAGAAGGCTACCCATACCATCTTAGGTTCTGGGCTGTCTTGAACGTAATACATTACCAAGTTTCTGCAGAAAATGTGCAGAAAAAGCTGGATCATTGACGTCATCGGTTCGGGATTGGTGTTCAGGAATTGAAGATATTTCAGTGTTCAAATCACTCTGCATGTTTCTTTTTTGCAGAAAAACGTCATTACAAACACTGCAATCTTTTTAAATCACACGCATGAAACAGTAGTCTCTTGTATTCAAATAGCTGAGTTTGGCGGTTGCCCTTTAATGGCTAGCTCCCGTGGTGTCCAACATTGAATTGGCATCCCAATAAAACAGACTTTCCTCCGCATCTCCATCTCCATCTCAACCTCGCCCATCCTCACCGTGACACCCTGCCCGTGCCCTGCCTCATCAATAAATCATCTCCTCATCTTCCTTCCTCAGCCGCATACTCCAACCCAGCGGTGACCCTGCCCCCGGACTCAAACCTGCGGCCCGGCGACGAGATGGACCTGACCTGCGTGGCGTACGGCGGCTACCCAGAGGCCACGGTGCTGTGGCAGGACGGAGGTGGACACAACCTGACGGACAACGTCACCAACTCGCTGGTGGCCAATGAGGATGGGCTGTTCAGCGTCCACAGTGTCCTGAGCATCGTCCTGGTACCCAACAGCACCTACACCTGCCGTCTCACCAACCCTGTGCTGGGAGACCAGGGGCACATGTCTGTCACCATCACTGGTTAGTGGCACACCTTCCATTCTCTCTCCTCTCTCTGGCTGTCTCTCTGTCTCTGTCTCTCTCTCTCTCTCTCTCTCTCTCTCTCTCTCTCTCTCTCTCTCTATCTCTATCTCTCTATCTCTCTATCTCTCTCTCTCTCTCTAGATATATGAGAGATTTATATTCACCAAATCTTCCAACACCATTTCCATGTTTTCTGGGGCAGGGCGGCAGCTTTGTTATTAAAGGCGTCGTATGTTGTCTTGTTTTCTGGGGCAGGGCGGCAGCTTTGTTATTAAAGGCATCGTACGTTGTCGTGAATCGAACCCTCAGTCTGAGAATGGAGAGAGGAACTCCTGGTTTGTCTTCTGTTCAGCTCAACCAGGAGCATAACCGTAGAGTGTAATGGAAAAGAACTGGAAGTAATAGTAGGTCCAATTATAGGTCCAATGAGCATAGCCATTAGTTCTTGCGCATCGCAAAATTAGATCAGTGGATGATTATTTCCCCTCAATTAGGAGTGTATCAAATATTTAAAGATACAATCCACTGATGAAGAGTTTAGCTCCCTCGAATGAGCGGCCCCTCGGTTCCGCGCACACGGCCATAATCTAATATGGCCGTTTGTGGCGGGACAAACCTATTGGATTACCCTCTACTTCACACCTCCCCCACCACACCTTCCTTCTCCTCCCTGCTGCCGATGTGCTGCTGCTGGGGGGGTCGGGTGGGTGGTGAGAGCGGTGCAGGACCAGCCAGACCAGGGCCTCTACTGGGCGCAGCGCTGTGTGAAATGGCTCATAAATAAGTAGAGTTGTCCTGGACCGGCACTCTGGGTGGAGGCCGGAGTGGGCTGCAGCTGGCCTGGTGGGGTCATAGGTCATGGAGTAGTGCTTCAATGGGCTGGGAAATGACTGGGCTAGCAGAGGAGAGCCGATTGGCAGACCAGGGTGGAAGACTGGTTTGAAAGATGATTAGAGTTTGGTTGTTTGGGCTTTTCATTTGAACAACATCCTGCACTACGCCCGTTGCCTTGTTGGAGGGAACCATAGTAACATGCTGCATCCACTGGTCATTTTCCATTGCAGCCATGCTAACATTGGGCTATCTATCCCATTATCCCTGCAGAGACCTTTATGTGTGGCTTATCCCGCCTCTGCCTTTATTAGCCAGTGCACCTTGAGTTCCATAGACTGCATATTCCTATGAGGGTATACAATGCATATTTAGGATCCCCTCTCCCACTGCACTTCTGCACTGTGCCTTACTGTGCTATTGCTCAGTTAGGACAGGCTAACTGATAACAATGCTTGTGATTCTAGCCTTTGCGCCATTTTACTGCGGTATGCTAGGAATGAATAGTATGCAAAAGTGCAGCCGAAAGGGACCACTGGTCACTAACTGCTGGTTCACCAGAAGAAATCTACTGGTTCACCATAAGATTTACAGAACTAAATATGTTTTTTACAGCTCAATTTGGATTAATAATGTGTCTCTGTTGCCTTTGTTTAAAAGACTAAAGTCTAAATTGGCATCAAAACCGTAGCTGGTAGCTCAAGGATTTGTGCCCTGTGATTCTCTGGTGTAGTATTGTTGAACTGGATCCTGTCAACAACAATCCTCGTGCACTAAGAGGAAACTGCATCTTCATTACGGAGTCCATTATGTATTTTCCATTCATGTCAGCCTACCTTGTACCTACTGGATTCCCAATCCGTAGAATAGAAATCCATCTTTTGTGGTTCTTCCCCCACTGGGAGAAGCAGTGATTTTTCCTTGTTTTCCTTGAAGATATGGGTTATAAGATGCACTCTTATAACCCACAGAAGGCTTCATCTGTGAAGCCTTTTGAGACTGTATATACTACGGACCTATACTCATAATGGTGACATGATACAACTTGGTGGAATTGGTCATCTTGTGGCAGTAGGCTATTATATCTCTTCCAAAAGTAATTTAAGTCAGAAGTGGTGAAATGTACAAACTTTAAAATAAAGACACTGCGAATTTCAGACTTTCAGACTAACTTCAAACTAAAACAACCCTAAATGTTAAAGGTATATATAGAATATAGGAGTTGCAAAGCCACTAATTCAAAGCGAGATCCCAGAACATCAGACCCCTCCTCCTCCTTCATCGTGGTGTGAAATAATAATAATTATTAATAATACATTGTACGGTACTGTCGTTCTACACCATCTCGCCATCTGCTCATTTGAAGCCCTGCCTTTGAGCAACACGGGGCTACACGGTAGTGTCTGTGTTCCCCAGGCCCTACTGCGCACGCACAACGGACGAGCTGCGTATTAATGCAAACACAAACGCACACACGCATACCATATCGGGGTTGTGTGATGCACAAACACTGTGGACAAAACAATAAAACGATTTCTCGCTGCGAATGATGATTCAGACATCAAGGCCTGTTGTGTCATGTGAATAAAGGCCACACCTAAAAAAAAAAAACTGTTTTCTGAAGCAGACATTTTGGGGTCAGAACAGGAAAGGAAGACACCTAACACAAGGTGATACATTCAGTACAGTGGAAGTAAAGGAATTTTCCTCGCTCTCGAACTACGCTTGTAGACTACAAAGAGAGTCTGAGGCATACAAAGTGTAACCCCTTGGAAGACAAACAGGAACAGACTCACACGTGCGTTCGACGGCACAGCTCTTTAGAGGGGGGGGCCAGCAAACAGCAGGGCAAGCCCTTTAATCATAGCCCAAATAGTCGGCGGCGGTCTGTGTGAACATGGCTAAGATTAATCCCTCTCTCTAGAAATGTCAACACAGCGAGACGATGGCGTGACTTGTTGAATAAACATGCGGCAGACGTACAGATATTTAATGGTGGCCAATACAAGGAGGCTTCTTTGAATTGAGGATGCATTTGCATTTGTTTACAACAGCTGTGGTATACTTAACAACTTCTGCAATTAACTTTGACCCAGCAAACTCCTATGCTGGTGCAGAGTGAATAGTGAGCGAAAAGCCCCGGCCGATCCAGTGTGAATACACTGCTTTGTGCCTTTTTTTAAGGCAGCCCGGCGAACGCCGCACTCAGACAGTAGTGAATCCTATTATGGAGGGGTGAAATCTGCTTAAGATTCTGAATGGGCGAGGAGGAGAGAATGAAAAAATAAAAAAGAGTGAGAGATGGAGGGAACGGAGAACGAGAGGGAAAAGAGACGTAGGGAGATAGCCAGGGAACAAGCGCATTAAAATTTCACACTCTCTGCAATCACTGATTGAAAAATTACAATAGCAATACAAATCTGGCCCTGGGCAGCGTAGGAGTTTGACAAGGTTAATTTTGAGAAAATGAACCATTTACCCACACTGAGCTGAGCGCCACACGGACTGCCATGAGTTAGGTACTGTGCCTGAGTCTGTGTCGAGTCATCCGGGATCCACAACCACCTGCCGACGAGTCTAGACGCATCGTTGCTGTTTGCAGCACATAAAATATGAAGCATATAAACAATCATTAACCGTCCCAGATTTTTAAAATCTCAGCCGCTTCGCCGAGCCTGTATGGATTCAGCAGGGACTTAACAAACGAGCAGTATTTTGTGTTTCTCGGTTTGTTGCTAGCTTCTGCAGGACACGGCAAGGTTTAGTTGATGGGGGACCCGGGGGGACTCCTAGTGTTACTGAGCAATCCAATCACGAGAAGCAGCAGCTGCAGTCCTTAAATGAACCCATCCTGTCTGCCTGTCTGCCTGCCGGCCTGTCTTCCCGCCTGGCTCTCCGGCCGCACTCCAGCTCCCTTCCTGTCTGCCTGGCAGCGGCACCCTGCCGTCCTTCCTCCCTCGCGCTGCACCTCTACTGACGGCCAGGGTGCAAGGCAAGCACCTTAATCACCCGCACAGACTAAACGACACCTCTTACGCCGTCACTCTCTTCTCGGGTCACTCTCCACCGCTTAACTCTCCGGTTCCAGGGGCGGAAAAGAACAAATCCTACCGAAAAACCGTGACATGTTTTGAGAAGCCGTTTTTTTTTTGAGTTGCTTTCTCTCGTAAGTGTAAGTGAAACCCTTGTTTCGATTTGGAGCACTTTGAAATAAACTTTGGGCTCAGAGAACTAGGAAGGAGAGGAGTGGTGTTATCCCCATGGTTACGACCCACGCCGACTTTGTGATACTTTTTTTAAGCTAGTACACATGATGCAATGGATATGAAATGCGCCGTGCACCGTTGCTTAACCCTCTCTCGGACGCAGCCAACATCAACATCAGCCGCTGCCCAGACGTAGCTCCACACGTCCATGGCACCCTTTGTCGTTTTGGGTTCACTGTCACGTTTAAGCATGTCCTTCACCGGATGCTGTTTGATGCATTTGTTCTTCGGCATGTCGGTCAGAGTTCAGAGGCCTGTCCTCAAATGGCATTCTCCGTCCTGGCTATGGCCACCGCCGCCAGGTCATCAAGGGGTGTGAAGCGGTCTCCCTGGCGGACACCACATCACGTACACAGTGCTTACGACCAACGGGTCGGGATCAAGAGTGATAGGGAAAGGAAAGGGGGGCAATAGTAGGAGGTTGAGGGATGCGAGACGGAGAGCGTGGAGGAGAAGGAGGAAGAGGAGGAGGGGGAGGGGTGAAACGAGGATGACCGGACGAGAGTTTTTGCTGGGCTCAGAGTGTGTTCCGTAACCTGGCCCGATTATCTCTGAGCCGAAAACACATTTCTTTTTATCTCACAGTGTTCAAATTCCAGCTGAAACAGTGGCTCTTTAAGACATTTCACCTTGTTACCCTGTATGATCAGCCGAGGTCCACGTCCATTTCAAATGAAGAGGTCTGATATCCTCCATGTTATAACATAGCCATTAATTGAGGTCAAGAGATTTCAAGGTGGCAGCTTTGAAAATGTATAAACAACAGAAGGAGAAGGATACTTATATTGCATATATTACATTTATTTTCTAATTAATATATCTTCAATAATTGGAAAAAAGTAATTATTCTTTTTTGTGAAATTATCACTACTTATTAGGGATGGGACAAAATATCGATATGGCGATATATCGAATGCGGGCAAAATATATCGGTATATTAAAAAAATATATATTTTATTTTTGTATGCTTTATTATAAGGTGAGATAGACAGGAAGGTATGGGAGAGAGAGGGGAAGAAATACTGAAAAAGACAAACTGAAAAACTCAGTTCGGACCATGGATAAAGACAGGAATCCAGCACTTTACCTTTTCACTGTCATTTTGTATTCATAGTGAGACATATATCGTTATAGGATTGTCAAACAATCTATTGATTATCGCAGAATCGCGATATTATCGGTATTGTGGGCCATGTATCGCGTATCGTATCGTGAGGTACCCTGTGATTCCCACCCCTACTACTTATTCAATTTGTTTGTCGGCTACCTCTTAAGATATCTGTTAACGTGGGAGACGCTCATCATATAATGTAAAAAATTACCTGTGTTTCACAATTAAACATCCTCTTTCATGCACCTTTGAACCTGCTTCAAGAAATCTGGAATGCTGATGTGATCTTGCATTCTCTATCCATGAACCATTTCACATCTATGACTCTGTTTTCATGGACTACACATTTCACAATATCTATAAAAACATACCGTATCAATATATTAAACAATACCTATACAGTTCCTCGAAGGCAACTCAGGTAAATCAAGTTGTTTTGTTGTAAGATGACATTAAAATGACCCAATTCAACAAGGACGCCGTCGGTACCCTTGAGAAAGTCATCTGAACGACTTCAATGAGGGCCGTTATTGTCCAAGCGATTTAAGAGCTGGGCACCTTTCTATAAACATCAAGCGTAATTACTGGGCCAGAGACTCTCAGGGGCTCTCAGGTGATGGCACTCTCCAGTTGATAAATAATGCATGTGTCACCGTTTCATTGGATGTCGGCCTGCTCGCTTCACCCTGTTTCTCCACGTCAACGTTATTATCAGTACCAGAGCGCGCTCCTGATGCCGTACTGCTATCTAAATTGCTACCTGCCACTGCTTAGTAAGCTCACTCAAGCCTTAAATTCCCAATTTGATTGTTCTTGTGGATAGAAGCCCCGTGGAAAATTGCGAATCTCAATTTAATTCGGTGTCTGTGTTAACTTCTGGTTCGTTGGCCCAAAGTTGGAGGTCAAATGGAATAGTGGGTGGTAAGACACACGGTGAGGCCACCGTGAACCTGAGCTAGCTCATGGGATGGCTGTGTTCATTACTCCATCGGAACTCAAAATGTAATTTACTCCTTCAAGCATCACCCCCTTTTTTTTTTTCTCTCTCACAGAAGATCAAGTCATTCAACTTTAAGAAGAGCTGTCCCCCAACCCAAAAAAAAGATTCCACGCCTGCGTTTCCCTTGGCAACTTAGCAACCCACCGCAGTAGTCCTTCATTTCTACCCAACCCCATTCACCACCCCTCATTTAAATTCAATTAACGGCGCCTCCAGAGAAGTAGGAGAACGGCAGTATAAATGAATCCGTTGTCAGCAGAGTAGCAAGGCGGGCAAGCTTCCTCGATGGAACACCGTATTAATTAGCATCCAGCATGGAAACGGGCCTTCCTCGTCTTCCTGGCTGAATGCAGGCCCTGTCTTATCGGGAGCCCAGCTGGGAGAAAAACAACCAAATAAGGACATGAAGTAATGGCCATAATCTAAAATAAATTCAGGTAGGCAGCGGCGGCAGCTATGTAAGCACATTATACCCTATCACGATTATTAAGCCGGGCCACTTCCCGCTGTCACTGCTCGTATGATTTTTGCACGTCCTCCCTCTGGGTCGTCAGTAGGGGTGGGGTTATCCCTGTATTATGGCCCCGGCTTTATTATTAGTCAGGCTCTCAGTCTGGCGCTCAGCCGCTTCTGAGGGATTGTTGGGAGGAGAGAAGGATTAAGTGGTGGCCGGTTCCTGCTTAGTGCATTGCTCTCTTAGAACCTAAAAACCTGCTCTCTTAGAACCGTACAATCTGCTCTCTTAGAACCGTTCAATCTACTCTCTTGGAACGGTTCAATCTGCTCTCTTAGAACCGTACAATCTGCTCTCTTAAAACCGTACAATCTGCTCTCTTAGAACCGTACAATCTGCTCTCTTAGAACGGTTCAATCTACTCTCTTAGAACGGTTCAATCTGCTCTCTTAGAACGGTTCAATTTGCTCTCTTGGAATGGTGCAATCTCCTCTAAGGACGGTTCAATGTGCTCTCTTGGAACGGTTCAATCTCCTCTAAGAACGGTTCAGTTAGCTCTCTCATCATGGTTCAATCTACTCTCCTTGAACGGTTCAATCACAAAGATCAAATAAAGAGCTCCACTATTTTTGTGATGGGATGTTTTTCCTCTTTTATTCTGTGCTCTCTCTCTTGCTCTTGCTCGCTCTGTTTGTGCCATACCGGCTTTTTTTTATTTTATTTTGGGAAATTTGAAATATCATTTTTGTGAACTAGGTCCGTGCCAAAATGTCTTCTGCCACATTGAAATTTAGGACCCCCTGAGTTGTGTATCTCAGTCTTTATGTCCTGAGTCTGGGAGGAGAGTGTGCAAACTCAGGTGTGCCATTGTTTCCATGGATGGATGGAGAGATGGAAGGATGAATGCATTGGTTGATAATTGTTGTTCTAGTGGTGTAATGTAGTGTAATCAAAGGACTCGGAGCTCAATGTGTAGCCGTGCTCTCTCCATGTCACCACGGCATCGCATCCACTACTCTTGATACTCTGTGTCTTTCTCTGGCAAGTAGAGACCATATTTCGTTTGGATTTAACTTTTTCACAATGTTTACAATCTGTGATGTAATGATGTTGACCTAAAAGCCCCCTTCACACAATATAAAGCATTCCTAGAAACCAAGATACAAAATTATGTCAGACAATGTTATTTGAGTTATTTAGCTACAGACTAACTGTGCCTCTATTCCTCTATTCTCTCATTTAACATGCAAAGATCTATGAATATGCAAATTGAAAATGGACTATTGCCCTCATCCACTCACATATTATACCCCCCACCCCTTCCCTCTTGAAATCAGAAATCAGGTAGTTTGCATATCTTTGCATATTACTGGACCATGATATGCTTGATGGATTTGTGACATCACTAATTATGGCCCTTACTTGCACATTACCTACTTGTACTTGTGAGAGAAGCTCTACATTGACGAACATTGAAAACTGTTCTACAGATACAGAACTCCTTCCAGACAAACTCTACACCCTAAGAGGAGCTAACCATAGAGAGAGTACATGTGTTGAGGCAAGGGAATCTACCATTTGAGCCCACAGGGGCCCTTCCAGCTTGATTTAATGTTGCTTATACTAAAGCTTCTAACAGGGATTGGTTTATGCTGGTTTGGCCCTTGCATTGGCTTTATGAAATCATATTAATTTTATTCTTTTAAAATCATTGGCAAAATGAATTGCAACCAATAAATAGCTGGGCACACCTGCAAAGGTTAGTTGTTTAATTATTCATATCCATTTATTTGATGTTAAACTCTGCACTAGATAAGACCATGAATTATTGCCTGGCAAAAGATGGTTGCAACCTCTGTAAATTGCTTTATTCTGGCGGTCCAAATAATACAAAGCAAAGGCTGACTAAACAGAAAAAAAGAACCATTGTCTCGCAAATGTAATGTCTTTTCAATTAGAAGTTGCGGAGAGATTAAGCTGGTTCCCAAGATATGTAGTTTGTTCTCCAATAGCCTCAGAGACCAGTAATTGATTATCAAGTGTGCAACGGAGAGTTAGGTGTGGCCGCTGTGCTTGTTTTCCCGGAGGAGAGCAGCTCCGAGCGTGTCCCTTACCCTGCAGCCCTCAGTAGAAGAAGAAAAGGACGGTGAACATTTTGAATGATCATTCACACGAATCTACTGACATTATAGTGAGGACACTTCATTTAATTTATTTTCCTACTGCTGGATACCACGGGTCAAACAAGGATCGACGTGAACGTAGAACTCATGTGATTGAGCCGCTTTAGACAGACGGACGGGGGTTGGGGGGGGTGCATGACTCCCACCCCCATCAGGTCATTAACATGCTTTCTACACGTCCTGACGCTGTCCCCAAGGCCTGGCAAGCAGGAGCTCATTACAAACTGTCCATGGGAAAAATAAGCGTTCTCCTCCAACCTTCATTAGGGTTTTTGTCAGCTGCGTTTAATTCCA
>OMKX01054379.1:0-10831 GCA_900302425.1 Brosme brosme
TGTCTGTCTGTCGCTCTCTGTCTGTCTGTCTCTCTGTTTTACCATAGTTCGCCTATTCTTTGTGATTTACAAAGTGTGTAGTGTATAAACAGTGGAGACGGAGCTGTCTGTGACTGATCGTTGATGCGAGGATGTGCTCTCATATTGAACTCTGCTGTGGTTAGTGGCGATGTCACTGCACAACACAGTGAGATACGACCTCGCAATTTGCCACAATGTAATGATCTGGAAATGGAGTTGCCCTGCCAAGATTTTAAATTGTAGAATCAATATGAATAAAAGCAATCTAACAACATTTATTTGGAGAAGAAATACCAGGTGGAGTTGGGAGATGGCTGTTCAGAGACTGGAAAGCTTACTAGAACAAATTGAATTTGTTGTTTCACAAATTGTGTTTCTCCAATTTAGAAGGCATATGAAAAGTTTTCAATAAATTCTGGGATGAAATTACTGAGGGTAACTGCTTGTTAGATTAGCCTTCCTGGTGGCTGTTTTATTGCTCCTAAATTAATTTGATTCCCTGGTGGTGGTTTGTGTTGTTGTCTGTTTCCATTTCAAATCCATGTTGGATCGATTGGGCCGTCTAGAAGCAGCCTTCTGTGAAAGATACTCGCTGCATGCATTCGTGCCACCAAACAGGGAGACGCGGAGAGTGCAATTAGCTCTTTAATCCCCAGTAGATTTGGGAGGGATTAGGTGTGGAGTCCTCTTCATCCCTCTGGAGATGGAGGAGTCTGTCCTTTTGAACCAACAGGGGGTTATTTTAATTTAGGTGTATTTATTATGTATTATTCATGGGCAATGTGCCAACAGGACACTTGTTAGGGTTCGTAAAGGTTGAAGATCATAATTACCGCACATATAAAGTCATATGAACGTTTCCTACGGTGATTAAAGTTCCATGACTGATGTTCTCCAACCATCGTAACCAATTTTAACTGATGTTGGAAGACAGACTCATATTACACACTTTGAAAATGATGTCCCTTTAGAGAGACATTCATATAACATGCTGTGTTGTTCATTGAAGTACAGGGGAAGATATTTCATGGCAAGTCATCAAAGATGTACTATGGAGTGAGCTGAAGGAAATATGCACCGTGTGCGAAGGAATAACAAACCCCCAGCTCAAAGTGTTGTTTTTCATCCCCTCAAATGAGGGGGGAAAGATTTATGACGGTAGTGTTTATCCCAAACACCCTTTAGAAATAGCAGTCTTTTGCGGGAATAAAATATTTATGACTTTGAAATATGGTGAGCCAGATTTAGTTCCAATAAGCCAGATTTGTTTGAAAACCATAAAAACAAATGAAATATGTTCACAACTGCCATTCTGTTTGATATATCCAATGTTTAGATGAGACATACTAGTATTTTTTAAAGGATCACCCACACAAGCTCTAGTAAATAACAAGGCTAACATACATAAATAAAGTCTAGTTTCAAGAACCCATTAAGCCAAAAACAAAAGAGAATACTATGAATTAATCCCAATTGATATCCGTTGATGGGTAACAAATGGTCACCTGCACGCATGTCTCGCTCTACCTCGGCTTTTCCTGTCAAAAATGTTCTTCTCTCTACTTCCACCAACATTTCTCTGAGGGAATCTGTTGCGTAACGCCGCTAAGTCGAGCACACATCGCCCGCTGCGGGCCCTGCAGCAGGATGAGCGAAAACACTCGTGCTCCTCTGATGGATTAACACAGATTGGTGGAGGAACACATCTAAACACACACTCTCCAGGGGAGGATAAGACCACACGCGTTTACTTCTCCCCAACCCCTCCCTCTCTAATCCAAGAGGAAGCCCATGTCGTCTACGCTTGAGGGAGAATTTATTTCTAACTGTTCAGTGACCTTTTTGTTATTTAGCAGATGCTTTTGTCCGAGGCAACTTACAGTGATTTTTGATTTCATGTTATAAAGAAACATGCAGGGTTGAGCCATCTCGCGCTAGGATCTCCACAGGTAGGCTGTGTGGAGGATTGGGGATCGACCCAGAGCATTTTTGGCTCGTCACAATCTAGCCAATAGGCTACCCTGACCCCACGCTTATTTGTATTATTCCTATTGCAACAGCCCTCTCACTCTGTTGACTGGTGTCTGTATTTTAAACATATTGTCGTCATATATATTAACATATCTCAGTACAGTTCGCAGTCTTACTAACTTTTATGCCTATGCTCTTATCACAAGTGACTCACATTGAACATTTTAGATGTACGGCATGAATTAATATGTAGTGGTTAGGCGTTTTGCTCAAGGGGACATGATTGCATGTAGACTGTGGCCCCCCGATGTCAACTTTCAGAGCCCCTGCTTTGAAGGGGCGTGGTCAACGAATGGGAGCCCCTTTCTCATTCCAATCTTCCGAAGCCACGAGGGGATTTCCCTGTGAGCTGCAGAGCTTAAGAAGCGGTGCTGTCTCGTATGTCCTCGTGTGCCAGCTCCTGGTTGACACCGACCAGGGAGATGATCAAATTCCCGATCATACAAAGAGTGGGACTTTTTGTCCTTTTAAATCCGGTTTGAGACCCCCTTCGTGAATCTCATCCTCTCCCTGTGCTCCAAGGCATGTCTAGGGTGAAATATCAGTCCTCAGCCCCCTCGAAAGAACACCCAAGTCACTCCTCCCTCCAGACAGGATCATCTACCATGACGGCACTTTAAGCTGCCCGGCAGGAAGAGCCAGATAAGACGGGCAACCTTCCCTGTCTTGAGCTTGAGATCCTCCCATAAGGCCCGCCATCCTCCCCCACCCACCATCCCTCCACCATGTGTGTTGAGAGAGAGAGAGAGAGAGAGAGAGAGGCAGACCTGTTTTCATCCTCTCATATGTGCAGCTCGTTATGGGAGCCAGTAAGCCAGAAGGCGTGTGTGGATAAGCTAGCAGGAAGATACTAGTGAAGATTCAAGAGCTAGAGGCGTGCAAAAAGTGGTTGCGCTGCTGTAGTTGTGGTGATTCTGCCCTTCCAACCAGGGATGACTGTTGGACGATATTTGTAGGACTGCAGCGGAATACAAAGAAATACTGCTAATGTTTTGAGATTGAATCGCAGGTCACATTTGCCCGGTCAGTTTCATTTATTTGTGCCTGTACAAGTTATACAAATCTGGATTGGAATGATTTTATATTGATGAATCTATCCTCCTCTCTCAACCCAGGTCAATCCAGAGCCAACATGATCCCACTGAAACAGCCGCGCAACCTCAAAGCTTCCAACGATACCCTGGAGTCGCTGGACCTGGACGGCCTCTCTGAGCAGCCCTTCCCCAAGTCCACTCCGCCCCCCCTGCCCAAGAAGTCCGTCCCGCGCTCCAGCACAGAACCCGGCCTCTTGGGCAAGGAACCGCCGCCGATCGCGAGACCTCGAGCCGAGGCCAAGCCCGGCGGCACCAACCTGAGCGTGGCCAACCCCCTCTACGACCTGGACTCCACCTGGGAGTCGGCGAGCCAGAGCTCCTCGCTGAGCTCCGAGCCCCACCGGTTCCACGAGCACGAGAGCGGGGACTCCATGGAAAGGCCACCGCCCGCGCCGAGCTCGGGCAAGGGACGTCCCGCCATCAGCCTGACCTCCCTCGCGTCTCCGGCCCCCGCCGCGGCCCCCAGCGCCACCAGCGGAAGGGAGAGGAGGGGCCACAAGAGCGCCGAGTCTCTGGCGGCAAGGGCCCGGACAACGGGTCGAGGCGGTGCCGGCGGCGGAGTAGGCGGCTCCTCCAAGCCTCAGGTGCCCATTCTGTACAGGGGCATGGACAGCTGGGAGGAGGTGGTGGGCCGCATCCGCACCCTCCACACGGACACGTTGAGGAAGCTGGCCACCAGGTGCGAGGACCGCTTCATGGCGGGTCAGAAGGACCACCTGCGCTTCGGCACCGACAGCTGGTCCCACTTCCGGCTGACGGCCGGGAAGCCGTGCTGCGAGGCCGGGGACGCGGTCTACTACACGGCCTCGTACGCCAAGGACCCGCTGGTCAACTACGCCATCAAGGTGAGTCCAGGTCCCCCAGGGGGGGGGTCCGTGTACACATAGGTGGCGGGTGGGGCCAAAGAGGAATCGTTCAGTCACGTGATTAGTTATTTTCCCCCGTCCCATGCTCCAAGTGAAGAGGGATCCCCTGTCCCCTCTGCTGAGTTAATTTCGTGAGCTTTGCTTGGATTGTGTTGAGGTTTTTGTCCTGTCAAGGTTAGAGGGTGTCATATAAGACACGAGCCTGTGAGCCTGCGCAGCCCTTCGAGGCTATAATTAAGGGACACCATGATTAAGGGGCTGTTCAAACTAAATAGACTTGACTTGTTCACAAATCCTGATTGGGGGAATTAAGTTATTTAACCAGCACCAGCTCTGTAATGAGGCTCTCCAGATATTTTAAAATAGATTATTATGCCCATTTCTATATCCTTCATCTTATTATCTTGTTTTATATTTTAATATAGCTTGAGACCTCATTATGTGAAAGTCTACCATGTTGCAAGTAGCTTGGGAAGTCTTTTGGTAAATGTGTGGCCGGGTTCACAAATATTGGAATAATCGGTGAAGCTGCCGGAAATGTAGAAGCTCAAGGTTGATCTACTTGGTGTGAAAGTTAGCTCTGCAGTACTTGTTTCTATGTCATCATTAGATTCCAATGGAAGCAATTTTTTTCCGGATACTCTGCCATAAATAAGATGGCTTTGGAGCTGAAATCCAGCTGCCCAGTTTAAAATACCCCCTATTTAAATGTGGCCCAGTTCTGTGACTTCCTGCCTGACTGTCAAATATAATATTTGCTCGACGCTCATCCTCAAGCCATTCCTGAGGTCAAATTCTGGATTTTGATGTGTTGTTTGTGTTTGTCTGTTTGTGTTTGTCAGTTATTCCCTAACCGTATTTATTATTTGTTGTTTGTTTATGTCAATTATTCCCTGACTGATGAATTCTTTAGTGTTCTGGTTTCAGTTGAGTCGGCTTGTTTTCAAACTGAAACAATATTAAAACATTGCTCATAGTCATCATGATCCTGGCCTCATATTAGAGATTTATTAAGATGCTTATCTGTTGAGCCCACTGGGCGTCAAATACTTTGTGTGTGCTAGGTAGGCTTCATTAGAGGATGATTAAGTTGGTAGCCATAGCAACAAGCTCAGTGCCTGCAAGTCAGGCCTCACGTGCACTACAAACGTGCACTAAACACATGCACTGAACATCCCGTACATGACAGACGTACTCCTGTTTTGTTCGTCTTGAATATTGTTCAGAATGAAAACAGAACCTTTATTAGTAGTCTACATCCAGCGCATATAAAATAAAGCATAATAGGAATTCAAATTGAGATTCAAGTAGCACCCATACAATGCATCAATAGGCTATGGTAGGTCATGAGCATTCTGGACTGGGCGAGATTAGGCGACCCCCCTCTGTGATCTAATCTAGGAGGTGCATAGAGGTTCAGAGCCTGTCTCCACAGCTTAGAGTAACAGAGAATAACCTAAGTGACAGCCGGGGCTGGCTGCCTCACTCTGTGCTAGCGCTTCAGTGCAAAAGTCAACACTTTATTCCATGGCACTGTTGTCTCTACCAATCTCGGTCTTGTTGGCAAATTATCTCCTGCCCTTTTTTCTGAACCTTTTCCCGTCATCCATCTTTGTGTCTGCGTTTGTTTTTTGTCGCCCCCGCTTCTCCAGATCTGCCGGAGCAAAGTGAAGGAGACCCAGCAGCAGTTCTTCCACAGCCTGGCGGTGAGGCAGAGCCTGGCGCTGCACTTCAACATCCAGCAGGACTGTGGACACTTCCTGGCCGACGTCCCCGCCCGCCTGCTGCCCTGGGAGGAGACCCAGGGGGGGGACGAAGAGGACGCCGACGAGGAGGAGGATGAGGAGGAAGAACAGGGAGGAGAGGGAGATGTAGAAGGACAAATGGAGAAGGATGATGATGCTAGACCTTCAGCGGCGGACGGCAGGCCGGTGGAGCCTTCGCCCCACATGAACTCGCTGCGCAGCCGCGTGGTGGTCATCACGCGAGAGGTGCCCTTCCAGACGGTGGCCGACTTCGTCCGCCAGGGCGCGTCTCGCCACGCCCGAAACCCGGAGCTGTACGAGAGGCAGGTGTGTCTCCTGCTGCTGCAGCTGTGCTCCGGCCTGGAGCACATGAAGCCCCATCACGTGACACACTGCGACCTGCGCCTGGAGAACCTGCTGCTGGTGCATTGCATGCCCGGCTCCCCGGCCAACCCCGCGGAGCCCACGGAGCCCAACAACAACAACAACCAAGGGAACTTCGGTGGTGGTGGTGTCGGCTCCGGGGCTAGTCCCGCCAACACCGCCAACGGTAACGCGAACGCCGCCGCCGCCACCTGCCCCGCCCGCCTCATCATCAGCAACTTCTCCCAGGCCAAGCAGAAGTGCCGCCTGACGGCCGGCGACACGGGCACCCTGCGGGACCAGTCCCGGCTGGCGCCCGAGATCGTCACCGCCACCCAGTACCGCAAGTGCGACGAGTTCCAGACCGGCATCCTCATCTACGAGATGCTGCACCGGCCCAACCCCTTCGAGGAGACGCCGGAGCTGAAGGAGCGGGAGTACACCTGGGCCGACCTGCCGCCGCTGCCCCTGCGCTCGCTCTACTCCCAGGGTCTGCAGCAGCTGGCCAGCCTGCTGCTCACCGTCAACCCCTCCGAGAGGATCCGCATGGTGGAGGCGCGTGCCTGCCTGCAGTGCCTGCTCTGGGGGCCCCGGGAAGACCTGTTCCAGGCGCTGGGCTCCACCACCGCCGCCGCCGCCGCCACCACCGCCGCCACGACACAGCCCACGGTGGCGAGCGACGCGGGGCAGCGTGAGACCACGCTGCAGAACTGGCTGGACTTGAAGAGAACACTGATGATGATAAAGTTCGCCGAGCGCTCGCTGGACACGGGCAGCGGCGTGAGTCTGGAGGACTGGCTGTGCTGCCAGTATCTGGCGTTCGCCTCCACGGAGACGCTGAGCCGCGTGGTGCACATACTGCAGCAGCCCCACCCGCAGGCCACTCCCCAGGACCAGCCCCACCCACAGGGCCCTCCCCAGGGCCCGCCGCCGCCGCACCACGTCGCCCACGCAACTCACGGCCAAGCCCCGAACCACCACCTCGCCCACACGCTCCACCTAACGCAGTCCCAGCCGCTGTGAGCCTCTGAGGTCGGCCGTCGCTATGGCAACAGATCCACCACCACCCCTCTGGAGTGTGCAAGCGTGCGTGCGCATGTGTGTGTGTGTGTGTGTGTGTGCGTGATGAAAGCTAATATCTGGCCTGGTCGTGTTCATCTCTGGCCACTCGGATCCCCTATGAGTCAGCCTTGTTTCATCTGCATTTTCAGTCGTTTCAATCTTTCCATGGTAGAACGTGTCAAGTGGACAGTAAACAGGCTGTGCTCGCCATTTTCCCCCCTTACAGCGGAACAATGAAAACCAACATGGAGGTTGTCAACAACAGCCAAGAAATGAAGTCCAAACAAAATGCAACGAGGCGTCGTAGACCCGTTGTAGGACACTGAAGTCCATGCAGCCTGACCATGCAGTTTGATATGCCTGTGAAGGTGCTTAAGATGCAGAGACACCTACAGCCTTAAGCTGTCTGCTATTCAATTCTTGATCAAAGTGCACTGCCCTGGGGGGTGCTTGAGGTTTGGAGCTCAAGCCCTGCAAGACAGTAAGGCGTTACATAAATGAATCGTGCAGAAGCAGGCTGTGTATCCAATAGACCTTTCCTGTTAGAGGTGTACGCTGTGGGAATGATGAAGACCCAACAGAGTCATTGGTTTGTGCTTTGTACTCACGCAGACAGGGTGTATTTGTCGTTTACATTAATTTGCCGTGAAAAAACGTCCTGTGTAATGTAGCAAATCGGAAAGGTTTGAGCAGTTGAACGTTTAATATAAGAAGGGTTTTAGATGGAACCCATGGGATGTAACTCAATATTTTAGACCAAGATTCCCGTACATGCTCCAGGAAAAGCACAAGACATACTGTGAACTTTGACCGTTAAATTATAAAATAGCCAAAGAACCCCACACACAATTACGACTCAATTGCTCAAGGTCACTGGAAGCCAGTCAAGGTCATGTCATTTTTTCCATCACATCTAACAACCAATGCTAACAAGTCACCCACTGTTGTAGTCAACAACAGTAGGTTTCCATGCCAACAGCAGTATGTTTCCATAGTCACTCCTTGGAACTTGTATTCAAGTATTTTCAAATCAAATCCTGGCGTTTTTACCTACAGTATGTTGTAGTATTTGAGTGACAAGCAGTTTTTGTGTTAAAACTGCAAGTCGCCAAAAACACGAATGTAGATTTCTTCAGTCAAATTTAGTGTTCTTTGGCGTACATTGCCCCTTATCTGATAGCACAGTTGACTGTCAGTATGTGTAAACCCATTCAATGTTGTCCTTTCCAAGCTAAAATGGCACAAAACAAACCGTGGATATTACATTTTGTTGCATTGTATGCAATGTTCTTTCTGTTTTGTTTTTGTGTGTATAACCTATGGAGCTTACAGTATGTTGTTGTTTTGGTACACCATGAGGCATTTTACAATTCTTTACAAGTCCTTTTTCATTTCCTGTGGCACATAAAATGACGGAAATGTCTCACAGATAGAGTCGCAGTTAAGGCTGTAAACTAAATTTGGATTCAATGTTACAACGATGGTTTGGACACAGTTTGGCATGCTTCAGGGCGTGCGGGATGTTTTAATTGTTTTTGTTTTGATTTTCTATCGACTTAGTTTGCCGTTTTCTAACAATACCAGTCTGTGGATGGCATTTTGCAAATCCATCGAGTTACGCTGGCAAACCCTGATGGGACGTCTACATTGCAGACATCGGAGGTTATCCGAGAGCCAAAGAGAGTGAGTGAGAGAGAGAGAAAGAGAGAGAGAGAGAGAACAACTGAGAGAGGTTCCCTTACATTGGAGGAACTGGCTTTTGACTAGTTTGGACTAAACTGTACGTGTTGGACTGTGGCTATGGGCAAGACCTTAAAGGAGAGAGAACAAATAAAACATTTGGAACCATTTCCCTGGACTATCACCCCCCCTCCCATGGCATCGCAAAAGCCTGCTCTAATCTCAACCACTAGGCGCCAGAAACACTTTACAAACACAGCCTTAAGGACCCGCCCCTCCAGTGAAACTATCCAACCACTAAGCGTTGTTTCCACTCTGTCCCGCCTTTTGTCTTTTGCTTCCTGTATGATCCAGCCAATGGCATGCCAAATCCTACTGTGCTTGCTTTCTGCGTACACACATGCAACTGCCGAATAGTATGTCCCTATTATCAGCTCCAGGTTTGGGATGTGAGTTGTGTCTGCCAGACAGAAATATCAAGTGGTTCGTCTTTACAAGGTTTTGTAGATCGAACATAAAGAGCCGTCTGTCGAAAAGCATCAGAGGTGTGTAAATAGAAAAACACAACTTTGACACACAATCCATCTATATGGACAGTCTGGAAAATAAATGGTTGGTTGGTTGATAAACTGACCTGTGTGTACCATTTCCCTGCAAGTTTTTAAAAACCCATTTTTCTTTTCTTTTTCTTTTTTACGTGTGCCATGATATCCGTCCTCTGACATAAGTTATATACATTTTCAGAATCACGGCGAGGCAAATGGACTTCTTGATTAGGGTTCTGTTGGTGACAACTTGAGTGTGACAAGTGAATCAAGATAAAGCAAGCGTGGGATTTTGTCACTGCGTCAAAGGGTTTGTTTAGTTAAGGAGTGTGTGTGTGTGTGTGTGTGTGTGTGTGTGTGGATGGCACTGGTTGCTGTCCTTGTGTTTGTAAAAATGTCAAGCCTTTATACAAATATAAATATATATATATGCTCCAATCTTATCTATTTTAACCTATACACACTATTTTATCACGTCCTACAGAGCACCTCTATGCCAGAGAGACTAAAGTAGAATTAGTCCATTTTAATAAAGCAAAGATTTACTTTACTCTCCTCTATTGTAACGGTTATGAGAGAAGGTAAAGTTTGGTTGTCCCTAAAACAAAGCGTTACATGATTAACATGGAAAAGACAATCGTTGGACACAGTAGGCCTATTGTACAGATATTTACCCTCCTCAATCCAGGAGTCAAACCACTTTGAAGAAAGGTCATGTTGGAATTGTGGCACCATTTTTAAAACACATCCGCCTTCATCGATTTGTACCAGTGTTGCCAACAGTGAATACAGTACTTTGTTTCATTTGTCAGTTGCAAACTGTACATGATGTATATCTCCTGGCCCAATTCCATTTTACTGTCAAATCAAGTTAACCAGCAGTAACAGAACAATAAATATATGTTTTTATATATTGTCATTGTGTCAATTCTTTTTTGTTGTCATAATTCCTGTCCTTTTAGTGTTTTGTGGCAGGATATTAAAGCAAGGACAGAGCTATTCAACTCCCTATGATCCTCTACATACATGTTTGAGTTATCAGTTGGTATGAATGGATGGACACAGTACCATGCAAGCAACTGTATCCGTTTACTATTACTCAATTTTAGACAAATATGTTGCATGGGCCCTGTTTAGTCTATATAACATTTAACTATGTTAAAATACTCTCCGCCACCAGATGGCGACATTAACACAAACCTGCTAAACTTTTTTCGCTGGATTGTAAAATAAATCGTTCATCCCCATACATAGAAGAGCTCCAAATAGAGTTTACAACATCAATATTAAACTACATTGCAAGTAAAGAGATGGTGGTATAAGTTAGTGTTGTTGTTTGACTTGGATGCATAGCTTTAAATTGGTAGCTAAGCGATTCATCTAATGAGGCCTAGGTTTGTTCTGATTAGATCCCCCCCCCCTGC
>OMKX01054397.1:0-10555 GCA_900302425.1 Brosme brosme
CTCTCTCTCCTGGATGCGTTTATCTCACGCACACGCACACACCCACACACCCACACACACACACACACACACACACACACCCACACCCACACACACACACACACACACACGCACACACACACACACACAACCTACTCCAGGTTGTGTAGGGCACGGGGCATCCGCTCCACCTCAGCTAGCAGTGACCTCACGATGACATCATCACCCTTCAGCCAATGGACAGCAGCCTTGAGGGCCGACGCCCACCAACGGCAGACAGGGTCTGTGACTGGCCGCCACAACAGGAAATTGTTAAGAATCATCATCATTCATTGTCACACTTACAGCATTCAATCTAAACGGATGACCTGTACATTTCCAAACTTCTGTGATATGGCTCACATAAAACTTTATTTAAAGTGGACATCATCACAGACTGATGTCTCAGTGATTCCCCTATAATTGTACAGTCCAAAGAAAAACAATGCAGTAAATAAGAATAGTTATAAGAAAATGTATGCAATAAAAATAACGCAGAGTTATCTTGACACGATACGAGTGCCATTGCTAACAATTGCTAAGTCCCTTAAATTACTGCGGAGTGAGAGCGTGCGAGTGTATGAAAGAGAAAAAGCTCAACATTTATCTTCAAAACTTCAAAACTTACGCTAACGAAGGCAAATCTAGCCTCTCGCCTTGGCCTACCCGCATGTGAAAACGAAATGCTTTTCTCACGTCACGCCTGATGAGCAATAAAGTCTACACGCACGTTAAAATCTATTTACATCCACTGCGATGCAAGTATGCAGCATATTCCTATGATAATCGCGCCGGTGAAAAGACGGGTGGAATACTCAACCTACATAGCCTAGTGAATACGAGCTTATACTCTGTCCTTTCCCCAACATTTCCTATGTATTTAGAGGGTTCAATTATACTTTTTAAGAGTTTTACTTTTTAATCCAAGAGTTAAATAGTTTAGCGAATGGCTGTTTGCGTACAAGGGGGATATGATACGTGGGTGTGTTTTAGAGACGTTAGTTTCCCTGTTCTATAACTAAAATAGGCCATCACCCTTTTCATAGAAAGTTGGTATCCAAAACGAAACCGTAGCGATACAATTGCACACTTTCATGTTATCAAAAGCAACCTATATTCACGTACCGCATTGCAAGTAAACATTGGCTTATAGCGCTGACTGCTATCGAGATGCATGATCAATACATATAACAGATTGCGATAATTACATGTCTATGATTGTAGTTTACCACTATGGATGCAGTAAGAACACTGTGTTGAGAAAACATTGTTACCTCCGCCATGTCCTACAACTTGTACAGTGGCCATGGTGACTATGACAAAGATCCCCGAATGTGACTGGTTAAAGGGATTTATCCGCTGGCGAGAGCCGTAAAAGATTTACTTTGGTGCGAATAAAATTGATGTGGTCTTTTACTGCATTCAATGTAAAAGGACCTTACAACGCGAGTACAACACGGCTTATTATATTGACGCTGTCGAGGGGCGGAGTTAATGTAATATCCTTCTGTGCCTAATATTTACTTGACAAGAAAGAAATGTTTATTGGTAGTGGGAAGAACGTTTAATAGTGGCATTGGCAATGCATGAACCTGTGTATACAGTGTCAAGGTACATAGTAAGTATTAATAATAGGCTAATTTTGAGCATTAACAATTCGAATATAATTTGAATATTAAAAATAATAAGGAATGAAATTCAATTGGGATTATAAAGGAAGATTGACAGCTCTACTGTGTTCATGATGTGCTATGTTTTGCAAAGCTCCTATTTATTTTTATGCAATAAATGCACTTTATTTAAGTCATCCTCTCCTTGTGATCACTTTCTTTTAAGTCTTGATATACCAAGTGAACAAACATTTGAACGTAAATATAAATTGCAGATCGCCTGCTGCGCCATCTGACCGAAGCTGACCGCGCCAATATGCCATCCTGCGCGCCTCGTCCGACTTGACTAGATTAGTGTGAGTGGAGTATTTGGTCCTTGCAGTACTTAAGAAGTAGTACCACAGTAGTAGTAGTAGTAGTAGTAGTAGTACTTTGAGGACTTAATAACAGTGTGATTCAAGGTGTCATCATCACTGATAAATGAGCTGATGAGGGCCTGACAATCTCAATGAGATGTAATCGACAGAAACTGGAAGACTCCAACATGAATGCCAGCAGTTAATGCTGAAGCTAAGCTAAAGTAAATATCCTGAGCCCACCCAGGAGGTGCTGAGCAACATTGTGGCATGTGATTTGGTGGTGGCTACCTGGCGTGCTGCTGTGATTAGCCGGAGCGGGGAAGGAGGGGGCAGAAGAGGGCGGGTCCTCAGTGCAACGCTCCAATAGCTGCAGGAACTCCAATGCACTGCAGAACTCCCTGGGAGAGAGACATAGAGATTCACAAAAGAGAGACAGAGAGAGAGAGAGAGAGAGAGAGACAGGCAGAGACAGAGACAGAGATTTAGAATAATCTTATTTTGTTAAAATATAAACGAATAGATGAATAAACGCAATGTGGTGGTCTAGGCTGGTGGTCTGTGGGGATGTACAGGGTGGTCTAAAGAACGTCTGGGTGGTGGTGTAGCGGTGGTCAAGGGGGTCTGGTGGTGGTCTAGGGGGTCTGAAGGAGGCCTAGGGGATGTCTGGAATCTAGGGGGTCTAAGCGAGGTCTAGAGTTAGTCTAGGGGGTCTACGCGAGGTCTAGTGGGTATGGGCGAGGTGTAGGGGGTCTGGACGAGGTCTAGGAGAGTTCTGGGGGAGATCTAGGAATGTGGGCTAGGGTTATAGCTGGGTCTAGGGGAGGTCTTGGGATGTCTCCAGGGGGTCTAGGCAAGGTCTAGAGGCTCTGGGGGAGGTCTCACCCTGCAGGCTCGCTGTGCGGCTGGATCAGAGAGAGAACGGTCCGTTCCAGAAGCTTCTCACAGAAACAGCGGTGGAGTAGGCCCAGAGGGTCGGCTGGAACATCATCATCATCCTCATCATCATCATCATGTTTCCCAACAATAAATACTGTCATAATTATGATCATAAGATGCTACTTTATTCATCCCAGACAGGAAATTCAGGGAACGTTCTTTTCTCCTTTTTCCGAGATGTTATATATTCTGATATAGCTATATCTATCTATCTACCTATCTATCTATCTATCTATCTATCTATATCTATATCTATAACTATATCTATATCTCTATCCCGCTATATCTATTGACAACATTAAATATTATCAAATCCACAGGGATAACATTACACGATATTATTGACCATCTAGGTCATATGGTTTTATCCGAAGCAACTTAAAGTCAAACACCAACACCACTACACTTTACTGCCCCTAATAGCTTATTTGTTGGGGCTCAAAGTGCTCCGATTGGCTCAAACGGTGTGATGGCATACCTGTGTCTCTCTGGGTGCTGTAGAGCCCGTCGCAGTCCTTTGACTTCACTGACCAATCACAGCTCAGGAAGAACTGCCTGCCCAATGGGGTGAAGAGCCAGCGCAGGCCGTCGGGAACGGGCTTGGGGTCCGATTGGTTGGCCAGGCCTTCGGCACAGCTCAACAGGTAACCCTGGGAAACGGACCAACCAATCAGAGAACAGGAAATATTAGTTCAACTTCTATTCAATATGGTTTGCTTTGTAATAATAATAGTTCATATATAAAAAATATATATAAATTAAAAAAATATCTAAAAATACACCTGTCTTTTTTATGTTCATATGTAATGCAATATTATAATAAAAGTAATATTATAAAAAATGGATCCACTGGACGTTGGGTGGATGGAAAATATGAAGTCATTTTTCATCAGTGACCTAAACAACGTACGAGACATATCTTAAAAAAGGAGGACCAAGAGAGAGGGAGACGGACGGACAGAGAGTGAGAATGACAAAAAGATGGAGAGATCTGAATGAGGAAGGAGCTACTGACCGGTAGGCAGGAGAGGTGGTGTCCCAGCACGCATCTGAGGGCGGTTGCCGCGGTAACGTAGATGTGAGCCAGCTGGGCGGGGGCCATGTTTCCCAGGGCGCTGTCACTCAGGTTCACGGCGCTCAGAGACAGAGAGAGAGCCCAGAGGCTGCTGCGCTGGGGCAGCTTCCCTGTGAAGAGACACCAGGTGTGAGCACTCCTAGCTGTTAGCAGACCTAGCTCTTAACGCCCCTAGCTGTTAGCACCCCTAGCTGTTGGCAGACCTATCTGTTGGCAGACCTATCTGTTGGCAGACCTAGCTGTTGGCAGACCCAGCTGTTGGCAGACCTAGCTGTTGGCAGACCTAGCTGTTAACACCTATCCACTAGCCTAGCATCAGAGACTGAGAGGGGCAGCTTCCCTGTAGAGAGCCTCCCTGTAGCACGATTAGTGACACTAGCATTACGCTGAAACAAGCTTGTTTGTCTTGCGTATGCATGGGTTACAGACCACTGCACGGAAAAATGGCTAGCAGCAACTAACGGCGGCTAGCAGCGGCTAGCAGCGGCCTTACCCACCGGTAAGCTGCAGCTGGCTGAGCTTGTGGTAGACGAGCGCTGCGTCCCTGGCGCTGGTGCGGGCCTCCTCCCCCTCCAGCCTCCCCCCCACCTGGTGCACCAGCCAGCCCAGCGGGGTGCGGCGGTGCAGGCCGTAGCGCACCAGGTTCCAGGACAGGGAGCACAGCAGGTCCAGGGTGGAGGTGGGCAGCGCGCGGCTCAGCACCGACAGACAGGTCTCCAGGCTGCCCAGGGCGGCTGTGTAGTCTCCCTGCGGGGGGCAGGTACAGCCTACTGTGATGTCACGCAAAAAGACCATCTACATGAACTTGTGTGACGTTAACGTTCACCTCAACTATAATGTACGATGTTCCCGTGGACATTTCTACTGCTCATAATATGTGTATAGATGTATATTGTATGTAGTAACTTAGCTCACTAAGGCCTTCCTGTGGCTTCTACTGCATTCTACTGCATTGTAATGGCGTTCTACTGGGTTTTAATTCAGTTTTATTGTGTTCTGGTTCTACTGTGTCCTACTGGTCTCTGCTACTCTATGTCCTACTAGTCTCTACTAGTCTCTACTTGTCCTACTGGTCACAACTGTGTCCCACTTGGTTTTACTGGTCTCCCACTGTGTCCTTCTAGGTTCTACTGTTCTCCACTATGTCCTAATAGTCTCTACTGCATCATACTAGGTTATACTGGTCTCCACGGTGTCCTACTGGTCTCTCCTGTGTTCTACTGGTCTCTACTAGGTTATACTGGTCTCCCCTGTGTCCTACTGGTCTCCCCTGTGTCCTACTCACCCGGTGCAGGTGGAGGTCGGCCTGCTTGCGGTGTCTCCAGAAGGAGACGGACCTGGGGGAGTGCAGGGGGGTGACGGGCTCCCACAGGTTCAGCACCCTCACGCAGCCCCACACCGCCCCCACCCCACTCAGCACCCACACCATCACCCACGGCAACACACAACGCAGCCACGACGCTGCAGGAAGGAGTGGGTGGTGGGGTTCATAATGAGCACAACTGCAGTAATAATGGTAGCAACGCAGGGTAGTCTAGTGGTCCCCAGCATCTGTAGTCTACCTGTAGGATCCTAGAGCAACAAGCCCCCCTAACCCCTAGCTGCTCCTTAAAAAGGACCATACCAAAATCATTTGTCAAAATCACTTCATTGTACCGATTCTGCCGGAGAGCATTAAGCATGCGCACGCCTGCCAGGAATGTAAACAATGGCAATATAGTACTTTGGTCTTTCGGAATCAATGTGCATCGGTCAGTACAGAGTTTTATGGACAACATAACCATAGCCATACAAGTACTTACACTGTCTTATCACAAAGACCAAAAACGGATGTTTTAGCGAAGCCAGGAGAGACCTTTACTTTACGGAGATGAACAACCAGACCAGGTAGTAATAATTGTAATTGTAATAATAATAAGTTAAAGAAGAAGGACATGAAGTTAGAGGAGGTAAACAGGATGTTCCCTCACCGAAGTTCTGAGTGTGTGCAGGGAACCAGGAGAGGCTCCTGGAGGGTCCGTGTGTGGGGCCCAGGCCGGCCCCGGGGCCAGGGGGCCCCAGCAGGGAGGGAAGGGGGTTGAGGGACAGGCAGAGGAAGGTGAGTGCACACAGCAGTAGGCGCGACGCGTCCATCACCCCCACTGAGGAGGGCGAGTCCGGTTCGTTCTTCATCTGAGAGAGAGAGAGAGAGAGAGAATCACACAGGATGCCAGGAAAAAAAGGAAAAGTCTGCGTGTGCACGTGTGCCTACCAGCTCGTGGTCCAGTAAGGGGCTTCCAGGTTCAGAGTCCACACAGTAGGGGGAGAACTGGGGTGAGCTGGACCCAGAGTCCGATGCAGGAGGTGACATCATAACCACTTCCTGTTTGAGGTCCACGTCCTCCGACAAGACCACACCTTCTACAGGAGGGGGAAGGGAGAGAGTATTGTAAAAAGCTTTGCAATAGCGTGTGTGTAAGACGTAACCATTGGCCGAGGGATACATACTGCTCTTCGGATTGGCCATCTTCAGGGCAAGGTTCTCCTGACGCAGCCTATGATTGGTCTGCTGCAGGTATTTGATGTAGTCGATGGCCTTCCGCAGAATGCCAGACTTGTGCATCTGAGAGAGAAAAAAAAGCAATCTCCCGTTAGGAACACTCCTCATTTAATCAAATTGATTATAGTTTTTAAACCCCAACTAGAACAAGGCTAGGTAGCTAACGGGTTGTAGCATCTTGGCCCATCACCAGGTCACAGAGCAATGCTAGGTAGCCAACATACTTTAGCGTCGCTGCTAGGTAGCTAACATACATAGCGTCATTGCTAGGTAGCATCGTTGCTATGTAGCATCGATAAAAGGTAGCATTGTTGCGAGGTAGCTAATCAACCTCAGCATTGCTGCTAGGTAGCGTCGGTGTGAGGTAGCTTACCAACCGAAGCATTGCTGCTAGGTAGCGTCGTTGCTAGTTAGCTAACATACCTTAGCATCATTGCCCATGACAAGGTCGCGAAGCTCCAGGATCTTGTCGTTGATGGATGAGCGGTAGCGCTTCTCGATTATGTTGTGGGTAGTGCGCCTCTCCCCCTCCTTGACCACACCTCCCTGGATTACCGCACCCATCATGGTCTGGATCTGCTCCCCACCGAATCTAGAGCCGCCGCCGCAGTGGGCGGAGCTCGACTGCAACTGCTTGATTGGCAGCTTGTCCCCTCCCCCCATCATGACGGGAAGCGTGGTGAGAATGTTGCTGCCCATGAGCGTCTGAGAGAAGAAAGTCAGCCCCATTACATGTCGAGCTTGAAGGAAAGTGAAAAGCAAAACAGCATTTGTTTTTCTCTTCATACCTGCAGTGATGTGGTCTGGAGCGGAGTGGTGAGGGTGGTGATGCCGCCGGGGTTCTGTACGGTGGACAGAACCTGCGTGCCGTCAGCTTTCAGTGTTGTCAAAACCAGTGAGTCCGTCTTCAAGATCTGAGGCTGCTGGACCAGAACCTGACCGGAGACAAAACAGCTTCAGCCTGCTGCGCTCTCGGATTACAGATCAACATTACTTTATGATTACTCCTCTGGGGTCACTTTATTTTGACAATCACATACAATACACATAAGTAGACCTATAAACACTTGCATATTTGTTATAATTTTGCATGTCCCGTTGCCGACAGGTAACATTTAGTCACTATGTTAAGCCTCATCAACAACAAGGCACGAATAATAAATAAGAAATAAGAAATGAATTTTATAAATAAAGCATTTCTTGCGTACTACTGGTGTGAAGCATTGGATGTGTTTAACACTAGCATATAGAAGCATAAAGCATATGGAAGCATAACGCATGAAGAAGAATACAGCATAAGCCCCTATCAGCCGTCAAAAGTTACCACTCACACAACACTGGCAATGCCGTTATAGTCCTCTGTTGTCTTTTCCCGGAAATAACGTAATACCTTAATAATAATAATAATAATATAATAATAATAACATTGGCGTAATACCTGCACCAATGTTTGCCAATCCTTCGATTAAACAAACGTTTTCACTATCCGGTTCACCGTACAAAAAGCTTTATGTTGTATTGAGATTTATATTTCCCTCCTGCATGTGTTGAAACTGCAAAGCTGGCACAGAATAAACACAGAACTTTGCGATTGGCTCACACAGTTCGACAACAGAGTTGTACGTCCTACGTTGTGTGGGCTTGTGGCGTTAATGTTACGACATTGTATTCACATAGCATCGTACCGGGACTTCACCAGTAATGTTAAAACATCTTATGCAGGGAAATAGCCATAACACATTTGCCAGCACTTAATTACCGGCTCCAATTCACACATGACCCCTGTGCCGGTCATTTAATTTAATAACCGGCACAGGGGTCATGTGTTAAATGGGCTACATTGAAACCTCTTCTCCCTGACCACGATGGACAACGTGATGAGGTCAAGGAAATATGGGAAGGAGAATTCATAAGGACTAAGGAAAAGACAACCGCAGTGCTAAGATAATCTGACTGCACTTACACTAGGCTACCTCATGATGCGACGGCGGATGTTATGGACAGGGGTCTGCCATGTTGAAACTACGATGTTCAGATGGACTACTAAAAGAGCATCTTTGGCATTTTAGTTGCCCCGTGCGTTCTAACCGGGCTATGTCATGCAGACTACATAAACACAGTGAAAAATGATACTTTATTACTACCGTTGGAATTGAAAGAGAAAAGGAATATAGACTACCAGTCACAAAAGGGAAACAAAGTAGTTGTCACATTGATAATGGTTGCTCAGGCTAACACTCCTGTCCACTCATAACTATGGACTATGGATTAACTATAACTATGGATCCCAATTAGTATAATTGTATGAAAATAATTGTCTTTTATGTTGATTGTTTGCTTTCGAGAATGGACGAATGGTATGTCGTTTTAAATATTCCTGCCGCAAGAAATTGTAGGACGGCATTATCTCCTTTCCTTTTGAAAAGGATGGTCCAGTGTAACCAATGCTAAAGGAGATAAGAAAGGAAGCATTGAAGCACCTTTCCTTAGCATTAAGAGAATTCAAACTCTCATCATGGCTTGGATACTTCCTGGTAATTTCAGTCAGTTAGGAACCCAAGCAAAAAAGACTAACCGACCACAGCCACAGCCTACCTGCTGCATCTGTTGTTGCATGGTGTGGACAGTAGTGGGCGTGAGGACCCTCTGGTGCTGGATGGTCATTGGTTGAAGCTGTGGAGTCATGATGCTCTGCATCTGAGGCTGCAGGACTGGGGGGAGGAGCCAAACCATCAGACAGTATTAATGGAGCTCAATCAAAAGAGATCAGAGAAGGCTTTATTAATCCCAGATGATAGGGTGGTGTGTCACAGCAGAAACTACAGGACCTTAATTGTTCAAACAATGTTTAATTGTTAATAAAAAACTATAAAAGAATACATGGATACACTACATACAGAATCACAGTAGTAAATAATAATTGTACATGTATCTCCGATCCAATATTGCTACAGAGAGCACTGTATTTCCTCTCAAAAGATTTGCTTTATATGTATTATACATTTTTTCCAGCTATGTAATTTGGTTCCATAGGGTTACCTTGGAAACTGTGGGCAGGGCTCTGGTGGCAGATGAGAGGGTTCTGGATGAAACGTGATTGGCCACCGCTGCTGGTGATCATGACAGTCTGCGGTGCCTGGGTCTGGATGGGCATGGGGGTCTGGCACTGGGTCTGGACCAGCGTGTGAACCGGGAAGCTCTGAGTCTGCATAGGGACGCCCTGGGTGTGCACCTGGGCAAGGGACATCCAGTCAGTCAGCAGACTCTTCTATCCAGAACCACATACAGTGAACACAGAGACAGGTCAGCACTACCTGGATGGTGGGATAGCGAACACGGCCAATAGTATCTGGATGGTGGGCTAGCTACCAGGGCTAGTAGAACCTGGATGGTGGGCTAGCTAATAGGGCTAGTAGTACCTGTATGGTGGGCTAGCTAGCTGGGCTAGTATTACTTGGATGGTGGGCTAGCTAACAGGGCTTGTAGTACATGAATGGTGGGCTAGTTTACTGGGCTAGTAGTACTTGGATGGTAGGCTAGCTTACAGTGCTAGTAGTACCTGGATGGTGGGCTAGCTAACAGGGCTGGTAGTACCTATATGGTGGGCTAGTTTACTGGGCTGGTAGAACCTGGATGGTTGCTAGCTTAAAGGTCAGTAGTACCTGAATGGTGGGCAAGCTAACAGGGTTGGCTTAAGGGCTAGTAGTACCTGGATGGTGCCTAGCTAACGGGGCTAGTAGTAGAACCTGGACGCTGAATAGCTAACGGGGCTAACAGTACCTGGATGGTGGGCTGGGCAGTCTGCTGGGGCTGGGGCTGGATAGACTGCAGGGTGTGGGGTCTCGGCTGGAGCAGTGGTGGGGTGCGTGTGACCAGTTGCTGCTGCCCAGCAGAGGACACCACTGAGACGGTCTGGACCGGGGTGAGCGGAGGGGTGAGGGGAAGGGACTGAGGGTTTAGCGACTGGGACGGGGCCAGGCCCACGCTGGTATTCTGGTACACGGCCTGGGTGGGGGTC
>OMKX01054399.1:0-11203 GCA_900302425.1 Brosme brosme
GGGATCTGGTAGATGGTTTGGGGTGGGACTAAAATATGAAATGTAGAAGGTGTTAAATGCCCAATCTGTACATGTTGTAACTGTAACATGTACATAAACATGAAACAAATATTTATTAGAGGGGTGAAAGTAGATGTGGGAAAGAGAAGAGGCGGAAGAGAGAAAGAGAGAGGGAGGGAGATAGGGAGAGAGAGAGAGTAAAGGCAGATAAAGATAGAGAGGAACAATGCAGGCGAAAGAGAGAGAGGGACGGAGAGAGCGATCGTAGAGGCGTAAAAAAGAGAGAGAATGAGCGAGTGGGTGAAGTGTACGGTTGACTGGGGAGGATGGCAGTGTGAGCCTACAGACGGAGCCGTATTTGATGTGGAGCAGTCAAGTGGGAGGGCCCCTGTCCGCCTCACTGCAGGCCCACTCTATTTGATCTCCACTGTGGACTGAAGACGCTCGCAAAATGATGAAACACTTACTGGAAACACACAATAGATTTACCTCAACCCCGACCTGACAGACATGAAGTGAGGCACGCCTTCGGTATGATATCATGCTTAAGATTTAACAGCTTGTTTCGTTTTCCTTTCCCTTTTCTCGAACCCCGTTTTCCTGTTTCAAGGGTTAAACGCAAAACGATTGGTCGGTCAATCAGTCGATGGACCTTTCACCCGCCTGTCTGTCTGTCAAATAATGGGTTAACCGATCAAGCGGGCCTCGCGTTCACCTGCCCGTCAGCCGACCAACCAGTCAGACCAACCACCTACTTATCAGTCAAGACAGTCAGACTTTCCGCCTACATATCAGTCTGTGCCTAAGCCACTCAGTCAAGCCACCGACTTATCAGCCGGTCGCACTATCCACCTCCCTGTCAGTGTGTGAGCCCACCCGTCCGCCTCCCCACCCTGTCAGTCATGTGGCGTATACCTTGTGCCAACAGAGGAGATGAAGGCAGAATAAGTGGAGGTGGCTCCAGGTGAACTAATAGTACAGCTGGATGATGGAAGTTCTGTGCATGTGTCAGCCAACCACAGCGTGGCTGATAGCTCCACCACCGCGCACAAGTGTCCATGTAAGCGCCCGGAGAAAGACAATACTTGAGCGCTGACAGCTAAAGCTAAGTCCTGCCAGTGCCTCATTGATATTAGCACGTGGGCAATAAGCGTGCGCAGAATAGAGCACGCGTGCAGGCTATTCGTGCTACAAGTACAACCGTGGCGTACAGTAGCCCTTGAGCCTCCAACGCTACTTTATGCTACAAAGCGCCACGGACGTATTTGAAGTTTTGAAGAGCCGAATAAGCGCGTAAGCTTTCAACGGCGGCTGCTCTTCAATACTGTAGGCGTTACTGCAGCGAGGCCAATCAGATATCTGATGCAGAAATAAACATTTACCCCTTAATGTAAAGATAAATCGTACAACATATTGGTGAACTCTTGGGGAGCGGAGCCTCATTTAGCTTAATATTCCAGTAAGCTGAGACTTTAGTGCATTTAGGAGGATAAAAAAGCAGCATTTGGAGCTGGATTTAGTGAGTGTAGTGTGGGGCAGCCCCATTTCAACAGCAGCGTGATCCTGCCTGCTCCCTCGCTAATCTCCTCAGCCGTAGATCAGCTCTGATGTTCTGCTGGGCCGTCTGTGTTCTGGCCTCGCAAGCTGGTTTAAAACAAGCTGCACACGGGTCAGCTTGGGGTTTATTTCTCATTGAATAAGGTCTGCTTTTGAGGAATTATCAATTGAATGATCATTTGAACGGATACATTTACCCAAAGCGACTTGCAGTGTATTTTTATTTTTGTGGATCAATATCAGTAAAGGTCTTTGTCATTGGTTGTATTGCATGCTTTATTTACTAAAATACTATTCAAGGCATCTCCATCAGCATGAGTGCACAATGTAAACCCTAGATTTAATATGGACGTTTTCTCTAATCTGTAAATGTTAGCCAGGAGAACGCTGGGTGGGTGTGCCAGTTTTACATTTAACCACTCACGGTAGCGGCTATTGCGTTCACCGTGTTATGCAACATGTAATGTTGCACACAATGTTATGCAACATGTAATGTTGCTTAATGTGATTAATTGAGGTAGCATCAATTGGATCTCTAGCCAATAGCTAGCTAGCTAGCCATGATGAAAACAAATATTTCGGCAAAAGAAAAAAAAGAATCCCTCAATCTGGACAGCTTTCACTGCCAATTGTTAACTCGTTTGATAAGCTTTCAATCAGCAGTGTTGTCCACAGCTTGAATAACCCCACTAATAACCCTCCTGTTTTCGGGGCTTGTCACACATCTTTGCATTGGGGTAGACAGCTGGACACACAATCGTCATGTTTCTAATGTGTTTTGGATGGTACTAAACCATATGTGTACAAGTGTAGTAGAAAATCTGTATTTATGTGGACGGCAGATTTAAAGAGCAGGTTGGAGTTAGGAAATCTTGCTCAAGGATGCCTACTGGGGAACTGCATATATAGGGTTTTGAACCCAGAACCTTTAAGTTGGGAGTCAAGCACCCTTACTCTCTGATGCATAAGCAGGCGTGTCACTGAATCAAATGTGTCATGGTACTCAATGAATAAATAAATAAGGAATGAATGAATACATGTATTGTTATTAGCATGATGAGAACAGCGGTAGCCACGATGTTGATCCTTAAACCTACAACCCACAATGCACCACTACATCATTGCAGCCATTCTCCATGTTAGAAGTTTAAATCCAGTACGACTGCTTTAAAACTAGTAGACTAAATATACGATAGAGTGAGGGGGTGAACCCCACTTGGCGCGGAGTGCGGTGGAAAGCAGCGTGTTTCCGGGCTCTTTGTACCGGCGCAGAGTCACTCCGTAGCCCCAGGGTTGTCTTGAGGGGGAACCAGGGGTCAAAGTCTCTGAACTTCTAACCGAACGCGGAGACTTAACCAGGGACGCAGACGTGTCCTGCATGTTGCCTGAGTGTAGACGTAGGATCGAGCGTTGAAAATACTGATCAATAAACACACTTGGATCGGAGCACACTTGTAGCTCAACGGTCTGACATTGATACAAGCAAGCTTCCTCTTGTTCAGCCTATCTTTACCTGGGATTCATATGAGACCTGCATTTCGAATGGTTAATATTGTTGAAAATATTGGTAACACAGAAATAGGATAACAGACTTCTGGGGAACGACATCACACACTTGTAGCATAAATAGGTTTTTGGGGCCGGCACACATCATGTTTACCTGGGATACTTATGTCCCCTTCATGTGGGCTGCTTCAGAGTATATTGGTAGTTGTTGTGAGTATTCAATATACTGATAGAAATCATATAGAGACGTAACGGTCTTTTGGGGACTGGGATTTAAATAATTATGGACACAAACAAGCTGAATGGTTCAGATTATAACAGCAATTGTGAGTGTTGGAAATATTGATAACACACTTATAGTGTAACAGTCTTCTGGGAACCAACATAACACACTGATAACACAACAGTCTTCTGGGGATTGACGTTGCTGGTGCTGCAGATGTGACCAGCTTGTCGAATTGTTTAGATTGTATGTGACGTTTTGAGTGTGAACATCTCGGTAACACACTTGGAAAAATGACAATTGTGTTGGGACTGATATTTAAGTTGACGTGGATACTAATCAGTTCAAGATCATAAAATATACACATGTTTTTTTATCTGTATGTCATTGTTGCACACAGTACAAAGCTGCTCTCAAGTTTGGAAATACTACAAATAATAGATGTTATTGCAATGCGGTGAAAACAATCACTTCACACATATTCATTCAATATACTTCAGCTGAAATAAAGCTCACCTCAGCTTGGTGAATAAGTTCTGAATGTTCAAAACAATTAACAATGACATTGAAACATGTCATTGTTAATTGTTCCAAACATCCGTAGTTAAATTCGATGATAAAACTGATCATAGAACAATGAACAATCTTTATAATTGTACCCCTCATGTGTGATGAGGCAGGTTGAATGTCCTTGGAACTCATGTGTGTGTGTGTGTGTGTGTGTGTGCGTGTGTGTGTTCCTCTTCTTGTTGAATCACAGGATCAGTTTTAATGAAGACCCAGATCCTCCGCTGACCGCCGGGCAGAAGGGACTCCAAGAAGAAGCATGGGGTCGTCATGGAAACCTCTTCTCCTGCTTTCCTTAATCAGCTGCCTTTCAGGTAGGATGCTCCTTCAGATGTCAGGAGTGGCGGTGGTGCAGGAGAAGTCAAGTGGTGCCCACAGTGTCTGCCATATGACAGTTCCCTGGTCACTAATGTCGCCCAACGAAGGTTAACCGCTGCCTTGACCGAACTTCAACAAAGACAGATGTGAAGGAAAGTCCAAAACAGTAGGTTGTCAGGTTACATTGTAAATTTTGAAACACCACCCAGAGTAAGCTAGATTTTGAAAGTATCCAACTGAAAAAGTCCAAACACTCCCTTCAGGCCTCTCCTCAAAGCCAGTCCCCGGAAACAGAACGCTAGATGGCTTTAGAAATAGGTCTTCTCGGTGAAGACTCCTGTCATGCTCAATGAATGCACGGGCCGAGCGCGCGCAGCTAGCCGGCAGATAGTAGAGACAGCCATCCAATCATTTAATTCGGGCCGAATTAAAAGATTGGATGGGTTTATTACATGCCTGCGATCATATGCCTGTGACAGCCACAGATACCAGACTTTTTTTTCTTTTTTTGAGCACTTGATTTATTGGTTGCTGTCGGGATGTAAAGACAATTTCAACAAATACGACAAACAATGCTTCTAAAATATATTGCCTGCCCTAGCTTTAAGAGTCACTGAAGGGTTACCATTGAGACACAATATGTGCTTTTTTAAGGTAGTTGGAGGTTTTCTTCGGCATTGAACCAGATAAAAGAGGACATATTTGTATAGGACATAATATATTGGGGATGATTCAGGTTGAGTTGGGAAAAGCAAGGTTTTGAAGCTTTGGCATTAGTGTCAGCATTAGCCGTCGGCTGTGAGTGATTGCAGCAAAAATAATAATGAACGGAAACACAACGTAGTTGTGTGTTTGAGTTCCGTGAGTAAGTTGCTGTTTTATTTGTGCTTATGTCAAAATGAACCAAGGTATCATCAACAATTGAAGTAAAATGCTAACTTAGTGCGTGGTTTGAGGCTAGTAAGGATATAATCAAGCACTAACACGCAAGTAGCAATCCTGTCTGTCAACCAGAAAGGCTTCCACAGTGCCAAGATCCCCTGTTCAGCTTACTGTTTGGTTCATAGTTCCCCGATCTCCCCTTGAATTGGGATTAGCTCTGGTTTGTTAACAAGAAAGTATCAAGTGGAAGGCTGCTCTTTCTGTTAGTCTAGTCTGGGATAAAATCAATCACTTAATCCTTGATTTCGTGTAATGGTGAATCAGGCTTGATTGTCTTAAAACCAGATGCATGAAATTGCATGGGCGCTATCCACGGCGCATGGTGTATGTTGCCTTTGAGCTTGGCCAACGCTTCCTCCATGAGCTTGTTAGGATTTAAACCACCGTATGGAGCAATTTTGGCTGGATTTGGTTGCCCGCAGCTATGGCTGAACCTCCAGTAAAAAACAAACACACATTTGAATAGGGAAACCTCATGTTATTCCTTATTTTCTCCAAACCACTTTAATCTCTCTTCTGTCTTCTTAAAGGCACACAAAAATATAAATATATAAAAACAGACACGAGTACATACCCTATTATAGGTTGTGATAGAATCAGTGCTGTAAGGGATTGGTCCAGTTGGTGGACTGTGTATCTAACATATTGGTCAGTCTTTCGGCCTCTCTTCTGCAGTGTGGACGTTATAAGGTTTTATTCATGCATTGTGACCACAAAAAACAGTGATTATTCCAGGGGCCTCTCAGATAGACACCCGCCCCTCAAAGGCCAAGTCAGGCATAATATGGCGGAGAAGAGTCTGTTCAGGAGAAACGGAGACAGCCTTGGCTGTAGAAAGCGCTGCTTATTTCTGCATCTCACACACGGTAATGGGAAAGTATATATGGTGTATGGATATATATGTGTGTGTGTGTGAGTGTCCAGATTTATAGAAAAGGCTGTGCTCAGCTGTGCTGTGCTAGAGATGGAGGTTTCCAGATCTGAAGGTTGTACGGGCTGTGAGCTGCCAGTGGATAAATACCCTCCATCTGTCACTTTGTCTGGAGGACGGTGACGAGAACGAGAAAAAGACATCACATATGCGTCTTATGGTATGATATCAGGGTATTATATAGCTGGTTCTAATACCCCTACATCTAGGTGATTAAATATATTGTGTAAGGACCAGATGTATGGACACCTTTATCCAACGCGTCATGCAATACCATGACTGGATACAGTCAATGGGAATCTAACCCCTAACCCTGGCGTTGCTGATGCCTTGCTCTACCAGTTCAACGACAAAGAACCGCCTCCATTGAATGTGAAACCGTAAAGATGCTTCAAACTGTAATTATGAAAATGATCTGCTCTGTCACATTTGGAATGAGTTACCTTAATAACTGTTATCCTTGTTATTATTGTAATCACTTCCTGTTTGTCTTGCGCAACCTCCCTATTTATTATATTTTATGTTGGCAAGAAGAGCCTAGAGAACGTAGATAAAGACAAAGTCTAAGGGCTTTTACTAGACAGGGTGCTTAAGTGTTTGCTAGAGTGTTTAATGTCCATTTAAGTAGTTGTGCGAGTTCCGTGAGTAAGTGGCTGTTTTTAAAGCAGGAAATGCCTCCCATTGAAACTGTTGAGATTAGAATCTGAACAATGGGCAGATTGTGAGATAAACCTGAAGAAGCAGGCATTAGCAAGAACCTGTCCACCATTTACTATGCATGCTCTAAATGTAATCTGATGTTTAATTTACCTGGACTAGAAACAATTACCAAAACATTCTCTTTATTTATTTCATGACATATTAATATTACTTCAATGTGTTGTTATTCATGAAGCAATAGACAAGTTCCCACTAGGTTTGTCTTTTTTTATGAAATGGTTCATCTTAACATTCAATTACATAACGGTTGTTTCCGTCTGACATCATTTGTTTACCCTCTACTACAGTAATTTACCAACCCTCTACTGGGTTTGTAACCCCCTTCTGCAATTCATCACAGCTTGCATACAATATAAGGCTTTTCTTAGCAGCCATATAGACTTTTATGGGGATTGATTTTTCCTCTATTTATTATCTGCCCATTTTGCGATGAAGATGAATCCAGATAATTGTCTTGTGACCTTGACTGTCTGGTCGTTGGACTTGACTGAATTTACGGTACAACACCCCCATCCCCTAACATCACTTAGCCCTGTAATTATTTAATCGGAGTGCTTTTATTCAACTATTTTTATCAAGTCAAACATTGTTCTTCTTTCAGTATAAAATGACAAAAACATCACTGCATTATGAATTCTTAAAATACTCTTTGTATACTGACACAGTGTCAGTTTATTATGAGGTAATGCTTCATTAATTGTGGGATATTGTGTCGCTGACACTGTCACTGACACTATATCCCGGTAAGCAACAATAAGTGCGGAAAATTTTAAATACGTAGACAAATACCCTTTGACAATTTTTGTCTACTCTGATTTGTTTGTTGGGGAATAGGCACGGACAGTGTTTCAATGATGATTGCAAACTTTGTTTTCCGACCTGTGTGCTCAAATTAAATTATACATATTTAATGTTTTCCTCAAAGACGATTTCCATCTCGTTCTTTTTTTTCCTAAAATGCTGTCAACTTTCACTTTTTCATTTTCTATACCCATGAATATTGAGAGTAAAATGACAAAACCCAATGCCACATTATGCAGTCCACACACATACATCCATGCAGTCATGTGTTCAAGTTTAAAGTATCAGTTGCAAGCAATTCAACAGCAAACAAACACATTTGTGCAGGAATCACATTCATCTATAAAATAAAAAGCACTCTATATAGCTGCTTTGTCCTGCAGGCAAACAAAGATCACAAAATTATGCATGCGTCTTCGCTTAAGATGCTGCTCACATCTCTTGGTATTCCTCGAAAAAGAGATCCAGTGCTCTCCTCATCTGCGGACGCTCCGCTGAGAACTATTTCCCACATCAGCCTCATCTGAATGAAACCAGACGTCTCTCCGTGAATCTTCTGCCAAAACCCATTTTCTTGGTCTTTTGGTCAAAGTAAGGCCGAAATGACTACATTCTGTCAGCCTGCAGATGTAGCTTAGAGTGTTTATTCTGAGCAGAGAGCTGCTTTGGTCCTCCTGTCTGCCCCTGTTAACAGAAGAAATAAAACATGTAGAAGAAGAAGAGTCAAACAAAGGTTGGCAGATTAGATTGGGGTGTTTGACACCGAAAAAGGTTCTGGGTTCAAACCTCTATGTAGGCCTACTTGAGCAAGACATATCTGATTTCCCTGAAAGTCACTTTGAACAAAGTGAAAAATTAATAGTAAAATGACCTGAAGCAGATAGGAGAATCATATGAATCATGAATCATTCTGTGCAAATCCCAGTTTAAACTTTAAATAATATAAAAGTGTAATGTCTGGTCCGTGCTGAAGTGAAGGATATCTTCCTATAGTTAAGCTGCGATGTGCAGATGATTACTGGCCTTTGTCACAGGTCACCTGGTTGATCCCTGTAGTTCTGAGATTGGGTTCCCCCAGGACAGACCTGGCTGGGCTCCACTTTATCAGCCTTGGTACTTTAACAAGGTCAGGGTAGTCTAGTGGTTCTTCTGTTTGACTCCCAGCTGAAAGGTTGTGGGTTTCAAGCCCAAATGTCAGCATTGTCTAAAACACACTGGAAGTCGCTTTGGCTAAAGAATCGGCTAAATGGAAAATATGAAATAGAAGCGTACTATACTAGCATCCAAACAATTTGATTGGCGGTGCGGTATACCTTGTCAGAATATATCTATCTGGCCTCATCTGAAGCATCTACAGTATATGGGATGCTCTTCAGTCTCAACTCTAATCATTGTTCTCCGGAGCAATGATCTGATCAGAGGTCCCTCGTGGAGATGCGGTCTGTAAGATCATTAGACGACTCATTCAATTTATAGCCTCTTTCTAAGAGGAATGAGGAATAAGAATAGGAATAATTCTCTTCTGTTCACTTAACGCTTCCTGGAGGATTGGTAGACCTACAGAATGCAATTCAATTATTGTTATTTAAGTTAGTGTTTCCCCCTCCCCTAACATTAACATTTTACCTAGAAATTCAATCTTGAGTCCCGGTGATATAACAGAAGACATCACTGAATGAACAACATTTCAGCGGGCCAATTGAATTTCAGTGAAATGAGAGAATTTGTCAAGAGGGCTGAATGCCTCTGCAAGACACCGTATCAGTGATTCATGAAGTCGCTTTCACCAAGGGCATGAGAGTCGTCCTGAAGTATGTCCATTCCAATGGGAATTGGTTTGGAATTTACATACCGGGCACGGCCGCCCACTCACACACACACACACACACACACAGGCCATGCACCGAATAAATACTATCGAATACATGTTTCAAAAGAAAGAACCTTTTCAGACCTTTTAGGAAATGTAAACAACACGGAGGTCTTAGGTGCCCTTGTCAACAACTGTAGGATATTACTTGTGGATCTCAAACTAGAGATGGAAGTGACTAGCGAGCTTGCAAGCTTCCCGTCATTCACAGTACCTGTTAATACAGCATAAGAACTCAAATGTCTGTCATGCACTTAACATTTTGATGTCTCTATGAGTAAAATACATCTCGCCTTATCTCATATAAACTAACCCGAGCAGAATGGTTCTTAATGAGCGTTGACATGCTTTAAACCGGGCTCTATCTCACGTTCTTACCCAGGCGTAATCGTCAGTCGAGACTTCTCTCTCCGAGAAACCCATCCGTCGTCGGAGCCCCTGACCTGGATCTGGCGGCGTGGCTACGGAGAGATGATGAAACACTTTGTTACACCGCCGTGTTCACCCGAACAAAAAAACGACACAAAGTGGTGTGTGAAGCTCCTTCTGCAGCGGCAGCAGCAGCAGCAACCCGTTAAACGCATGTCTGCTCCTGTTGCAGTCTGGGTAAACAACGGCACATCTAGGCCACTTCCCTCCTCTTCTCCCACAGAAAACAAACCCCAGCCACCATCTGCCGTGCTACGGACTGGCAGGCCTATATTTAGACAGGTTCACGTCTGTGATGATACAAACAAACAAACAAACAAACAACGAAAGCGTGTGTTGATGGGGTGCAGGCGTCAGTGTAGGGGTGCTCCTGGCCTTCATCGCGCGTTCCGTCAGCGGGCTGCCATGAGAGTGTGGCGCTTCGCGGGCCTACGTCTCTAATTGCACAGCGTTTCCCAACCCTTTTTTGTCTCATGAGGTAGCGCAGCGCAGCCCGATTAGTACAGCTGAGGAACCCCTTCATCGCCTCCAAAACACAAATTGCAGTGAACTGTTATCCTATTTCTTTCTTATCTATCATTATACTATAATTATACTATAACATTGGGATCATTAATATTGATATACTGGCCTAGGTGTTTAATATGGAAGACGCGGAGGCATATTTCTACATCTGGTCCAAACTGTATTGATCACCAACAATCAACATGAAAAATAATGAACTGATTCAACAAATATTACAACTTAAAGTATCCATCTCACGTCAACATTTTAGTTTTCAAAACAAAATCAAGATCTGTACAGGTACCTCTGGAACCTGCTCACCTAACCGCTAGTGTAAGCCTACCCTGGTTCACTGTGATCAATGTAATGTGTAGGTCTTGTGACGCAGACTGTTTTCAGGCAATGCAACCAGGACCCGCTATTTCCTGTTGTGATCGACAAAATCGGTTTTGACCGTGTGTGTGTGTGTGTGTGTGTTTGCATCATGCATGCATGCATGTGAGTGTATATCTTAAAGTGTGTATGTGTGTGTCCTTGAGTGTGTGTGTGTGTATGTGTGTGTGTAAATCATCAAGTGTGTGTGTGTGCGTGCATGTATGTGTGTGTGCCTGTGTGTGCGTCCCTCAGCATCTATATTGTGATTACTTCGCATAAAGGCGATGGATCTCGGCCTGAATGGGCCCGCTGCCCTCCAGCCGAAGCAGGGCTCCTCTCTGGGCCTCGCTATTCGTTGTGGGCAAGGTCGCTACACCCTCCCTGCTCACACCCACCCTGCACCCATACACCCGCGCACACCGGCGACGCTCGCGACCCGTAGGAAAGACTTGGGGCTCTC
>OMKX01054404.1:0-10512 GCA_900302425.1 Brosme brosme
GTGTGCGGGGATGCATATGTGAGCGTACTAGAGTGTAGAGAGCTCAGAGGGCGGAACATAGCTCCAGGCAGAATTTGAACCGCCACCCAAACCAGGAGAACCTACTCCAACGGACGGTTCAGCCACAGCCCCTGAGCTTCCAGACGCTCCGCTAGGAGCTGGAGGAACATCGGGCGGCTCACAGGGGGCCATGGCTTCTGGCCTCCGGCCCCCAGAGTCAGTTGGGCCCCCAAGGTGGGAATGACCCCATAAGGTCACATGGCAGTTACTTGGTGCTCTGGGTCATGTGTTGTTTTGTCTGCTGACACTTAGTTGAACACGAACAACTTCTCCCCTCTGCCTAAATGTCTTCAGTCTCTCGCGACTCCAGGAAAGTTGTGTGTCAGGTGCAGGATAGTGTAGTAGTTAGGGTGCTGGGTGACTCAGACGAAAGGGTTCTGTCTTCGATTCCCCAATATCAGCAGTACATCGGTAAGCATCCTAGAGCAAGCTGCCGTAAGCCATACCTGCTCCTTAATGTCATGCATCGTGAATTCACTGTAAAAAAAAGTGTGGACTCGTTGCCTAAATAGCAATAGTAAATTGTCTACGGGCCTTTCTCACCTGAAGTGGAAGCGGGTAGAGAGTGAATGCAGAGTGACTCGTTCAATGCTGCTATTTTCTGCCCAGCAGGCGTTGCTGCCAGACTCTGTAAAGCGTGTGTTTGCACAGCTAATGGCCTTCCGCTGAGCGTTCACTTCCCACTCCTTTTATCAAAGCCGATGGAAAAGGAAACAATGGAGTCTCAATCCCATGTGCCAAGCTCTTTGTGGAGTCAGCGCCGGTCCGGGCCGCGACCCAGTCACTCATTAACCCACTGGATCCTTCCTCCCTGGGCGTTGGGCGATTGAACCCGAAACCTGGTTTTCAGAAGCGGAGGGTCCTGGGTGTATGTGCTGTTATCGCCGTGACCTCGGGCCCCACCACCACCACACGTGATTCCCCGCTCCACCCACTACTCGACTGACCCACTTCCACGCCTCACCACATTTTTGTATATTCAAAAACAGGGAGCTCTAATTGACCGGGCTGCGCTGGGAGCATGTTGTCTGAGTCAGGAAACAGAGGGAAGATCAGAAGCCAGGACATCCAGGTCAACTGTAAGCGCTAAGCCGCCCTACCGGTTTTCTTTTTGTAAAGCAAACGTAACCTGATCTTCCTGCTGTTGGAGAGCCGGCTGAGTAGCGGGAGCACTACAGTGAGCCGGCACACGGCCACAGCTGCACAATGAGGAAAAGTTCCCTGCTGTCGGAGACACGGGGTGCCATCTGAATACGAATATTTATACCCCTAACACTTCTAGGGGACTGCAGTGTTCCTCAACCAATGCACATCCACAGGCTTTTGAAGGAAATAATATGTCATTCATTTGACACAAGAAGGGTTAAAATCATCCATATCACTTCAGGGAGCGTGTTTATGTTGACCCTTTCAACCAAGGCCACAAGATGGTTATAATACAAATATATTGATAACATGTAGTTCCATAAGAACGACAGTATTAAGAGGACAAAGCATTGGCACCTTTGCAGGCATGCTTGTTTTGGTGTCCACATTGAATCAACTGAAACACTGTGTTGGTGACCCCAGGAGGGGGATCTTTCTCTGCTTACCTGTGAAGAGGAGGGTGGGTGGTGGTTCTGGTGGTCGTTTGTCCAGGTGATCCGGTCCTTTGCGTCGGTCGGAGGTGACAAGGTATCAAGGTTCCAAGGTAACAACCAGTCTTGGCTCACTCCTCTCCTTCAATGACTGCCTTCTGTCCTGGACGCTGCTCCTCTCTCTCGCTCTTGCTCTTGCTCTCTCTCTCTCTCTCTCTCTCTCTCTCTCTCTCTCTCTCTCTCTCTCTCTCTCTCTCTCGCTCTCCTGCTCTCTGGCTCTTTCTCCAAACAATGAAGTTAAGGAGAGACAGGTGTGTGTCTGTATGTGTTTGGGTGGATGTGGGAGTGTTTGTGTGAGTAGGTGTGTGTTTTAAGGCTGGTTAGGTTGGCTGAGTATTATATTGTATTAGCCTGTGTGTGTGCATGAGTCTATTGTTTGGAATCACCTGAGTACTTCTGCCAACTGCCTTTTAGCCATATGCAAATGTGGTTTTGGGGGAAGGGGTGTGTGTGTGGGGACAAAGTGTTGAGGAGGAGCAAATACCAATACACTAGTACCCCTTCAACACATAAAAAAGGTTGATGGGACGTGCTTACACATTCAATTGAACCAGTGAGTCATTGTCTCTAAAACTTTGATGACACCAACAAAACTTCACTAAACAAGTAGAGTGGAGCAGATGATGTTAAAAAAAGTAACTTTTCTCATTCCTCTTACTTTAAAGGTACAGTATGTAATTTCGGCCGCTAGGGGTCTCTCAATCAAAACAATAACAGAAGATGTAGTTTGATGATGTCACGTAGCGTGGGGTTATCGGAGTTGTCTTCACCACCATTGCCGGTGCAAACAACGTTAACTTGCTATCCATTAGATGAGTCTGCTACCCAAACAGCTGTAGCTAATGTTATGTGAGAACAATCATTCTATAAAAGTGGCTGCCATGAGCCACATGTCATAGTAGCACATCGTAGTACGCTAGATCGATATTGAAATATCGTATCAATAAATGAGGTCTTTGCCGGGTCATGTTTCTGTGTTTCCCCGGAGGTTAGGGAGTAAAGGGGATATGATGCCATTAACGTGACCAAATGCGTTACCTTGAATAAAACTACGTATTTCTCTGGGTTTGAACATTGTTGGAAAAACTTGGGACACTGTAAGGACCAATATATAACGTAGGTCTGGTCATTTTGAGAAATTGTAATACGGAAATGTTACATATTACACTTTATGTGATACAATTATTAACTGAGGCGGGAATCACTTTTCACCCTAGCTCTGTAATATAATCATTAACTTTGATTAATTGGAATTCCATGGATTTCCTTCCTTCTTCCTTCTCTGCTGACGTGTTAGGAACATGTGTAGGGGGCGTGGTCACGTCTGGGCGTGGCTAAGGCGCTTGGGCCACACCCTCCATGCCTGAGATGCTCCCCTGGGCCAAATGAAAGAATGTGGTTGCCAGAGAACACACTATTGTTATCAGGGGTCTTTTTGGGCTTATAATAACTTCTGATTCTGTTGCAGAATATCTTACTGTGAGCTTGTGAATGAACCACAAGTTGTTGGAGAGTAAGGCTTTGAGCCTGGTGATATCCACTATTACCCAGAAGAGATCCATTAGCAATTGTATGGATTAAGTTCGATAATCTATAATCCATAATAATGGTGTCCTATAGGTAAACACTCTTTCGACACCAAACACACAGACCACTAGCAGATCATTAAGTGCCTGTGGCATGAAGTGTCAGTGACGTGAAGTGACATCGTTTTATTTGAGTCTGCTCCGGGCAGGGTTAGTGTGGAGGTGAATGTTATGCTATCCTATCTCTGTTTACAAAGTAAAAGTATGAGGAGCTCCAGAGAAACTAGATAATAAGTAGATCTCTGGGCCTAGCAAGTCTCAGCAGCATGGGGGCTAGTCTCAGACATCTGGGATCCCTGCAGATTAGCACACCCAACAAACTCTTCTGCATGTACTTGATGGCCTGATGCCTCCTATCAATTAGCAACCAACACACATCAAACGCAAGCTATACATATGCAAAACTCGCCTCAACAACATAGGGATTTCCATGCAATCTGTGAAAAGGCACATGTCAGCGATAAACGCCTGTTCCCATAGATCAGGAACCATTTCAGGTGTCAAAGCCAGGAAAGATTATTACTTAAAACTAATCTTAGAAAGGCAAAAGAGTTTACATAATTATCATTCAACCTTTTTAGGGCAGATATTCATTCATTGCAAGTGAATGAAACCAAGTGTCAAGTGATGAGGTTACTTGATAGATTAATTAAATGTATTTAGTTATTTAGTCTGTGAAACTATAGGTCGAAGTAAGAAAGCGATTATGATTGTAAACTAAAAACCCATCCTCACTAGAGTCGTTTGTCCGTTCTGGGCTACTGTAGGATCATGGTGGTGCAACATGGCGGGCTCCGTGGGAGAGGACCCACTCCCCATGTAGATATAAAGGGCTCATTCTAAGGTGGCAATACACATCGATTCTTATGTTCATGGAATCAAACACAAATTGTAACATACTTTCTGTAAAACATACCAAAATTGAGTAATGTATTACATTTCTATCTTATTTTCCTGATGTTATCAAGATGGTTCACCTTACTTGCCTTTACGTTTACAACAGTCTTTTTCCATTACAGATTTGATATTATGTTATGAACCACAATGACTAGGCTGGTTATTCAGTAACCCAAGCACAAGTATTGGGTCACATCCGACCAGTCACAGCTTTTAACTTGAGAAGTGCCGGGGCGCGGTTATCAGGACAATGACTGCTCAGAATTCACTATCGCGCCCACTTGAGTCATTAATCAGCTGAGGGGCCGCCGTTGGAATTCTGCCCCCATTGATAACATTCTGGGGTCATGTGACAGGGTCTCTGTGGTCATGTGACAGGGTTACTGGGAACAGCAGCCACTGGGGGCCCAACCCTCTACTGATAACAGTATTTACCTGCAGGGCAGGGTGTGTGTGTGTGTGTGTGTGTGTGTGTGTGTGTGTGTGTGTGTGTGTGTGTGTGTGTGTGTGTGTGTGTGTGAAAGATATTGGGTGGTTTGGGTATTTACCTTTGGAATTGAAAATCACGGCTGGGTGTCCCGCTTTCACCTGCCCGTGTTCCCTGTGGTGCTGTCACTGATACACACTGATACACACTGATACACACTGTTTATTGTACTCTGCTGCCTCTGTTATGCCATCTGCTTCCCCTCTCAGGGCCTCTATCAGGAGCAGAGTGTGGGAAAGCGAGAGGGGCCGAGAGACATGCATAGGTGTGTGAGTGGAGAGAGAGAGAGAGAGAGGAAGAGAGAGAGAGAGCGAGAGAGAAAAATAATGAAAAACAACTAAGAAAAAAAAGAAAGAAAGAAGGAAAGAAAGCTTCTGAGAGTGGAAGTGGAAGGAGATACGCTCTACATGGTTATGGCTTGGTACTGCCTCTACACCTGCACCGGGGATGAGGTGAGATCCAGGGCAGATAGGGTGTAAGCAGCGGGGAAACTCCTAGAGACATGTGGGCCCTCAGATGAACGCACTTGCAGCCATGCCTTCAGGTTCCCAGCACTCACCACCCCAACAAGAGTTCAAAACCGGGCTAATTGTTCAACAGGTGTGGTTTACCTTTTACTGGAATCCTGGCCAACACATCTGGGTGTTTTTTCTTGTTTGTTGTCTTTTGTGGGCTTTATCCCATTATGCTGACGTGGGAGGAGACTCAAGATCTCTCCCGGGGGTACGGCCCCTGACTGCACAGCATACTATTTGGAACGTTGCATGTGCATGTTTAGTCACAATCACGGCCATATAAGTCACAATGTCTGCAACATATTAATGATCGGTAGAAGAGGAACAGGAGTAGTTAAACTGGAGCCAGAGCCAGAGGGAGCAGAGATAGACAATAGAATGTCATTTAGATGGCTGGAGAGGTTGTGCTGATAAGCCCCTCCACTACTGAGACTGACGTAAGAACAGCATATCAATGGTAAACGTTTGTTTTGCCTTGGGAATCATGATATTAAACAAATGTTTCTTTTGTAGGGTTTTCACTAACAATCGCTCTAAAGGTTATTTCCGGTCAGACAAATAATTTTTTTCCGAGAGCAAAGGATTTACTGCAACAAATGTGTTTCATCACCACGTTGTGTTGATAGTAATTTATGATTTCAAATAAGCGTTGCCTTTCAAGGACCACGGCTTTTAATTTCCTCCAAACACATGTAGAGTTAAGATAAGGATAGAGCGAGACAACTAATTAAAATATGTCATATAAGAGATGTATTTGTCACATAAGGGTTGACGTTTGAGCATTTCAAGAAATACATATTTTTCTGTGGGTGGGATTGTTCTTGTTCACGGTTGTCTAAGAGGTCGAAGGCTAAGTTTAAGTTAAGGCCTCACAGTGTAATGCCACAGGAATCGGCATCTAACACCAAACAACAAATTCCTTAAATACTCTTACACCGGACAAGCTCATGTGATGGAGCTGACCAGGATGTTCTCGTGCCGCTCCATCTTCTCAAAACACTTCTTGTTAGTAGCAGGTTGTTGGCAACCGGGCAAGTGAAGAAGCAGTCCATGGATCTAGGTTAACCGCAGCTATGTGGAAGAGGATGAGGGTTTGCTTTCTGTCTGAACTGGCACTGACAGATGGTCAAAGGCCAGGAGTCGCATAACCCTGGTTTCTACCAACCCACTGAGATGCGTTTCATTATATTGACTCAGCGGTTAGCCCCCCTTAGGCCTACAACAAGCTAGACCAATCAGCTAGATAGATGTGCAGACAGAGAAATGTACACTTGTGATACCGTTTTAGTTTTGGTTGATAGGATGCACATCAAATAAAACAATAACTGAATGAGTTTTACTGTACTCGTATTCCTGCATGAAAATGATAGCATCCCTTCAAACCAAAGGTATACTTAAGAAAGGCTTTGGTATTGTGAACATTTGTCAGCCCCCTGCCATGTTAGCCTCGTGACCAACCTTTCGACTTCCTTCTTATCCACGCATCACAACACTTTACTGCTAATAGATATTCACACATCGCTCTGTGACAGGCAAAAGCATCAACAAATTGCACAGTCCGTATTCATTAGGACCATGGAGCGTCAAAAGCTGAGGCCGAGACCTCAAGGGGCCCCAAGGGTCAGGGGCCCCTGAGCTGGTCTGTAGGGCTGGGAAGAGTGTACAAGGGTCATTTAGATGTTCCTTTATAAAACCTCAATTTTATCTTTCACACGAATAACTACACACGATGGATAAAAAAATATGTATAGCAGAGAAGGGATCTCTATTGTTTGTTAGAGTTCTCATAACCAGTTTCAAAACAACAGGAAAGCATAAACAATGTATTCATTTTGATCTTTATTTCCTTGAATAAGAAGGATGTTATAGAAGCTGCACAGTAGTGAGGTCACACACTATATTTCATAAAACATGTTTAGATGTATAGAAAGCTTTCAGCAGAGTTCAAGCTCTTGAGACTACCTGTGATTAAGGGCTATACAAATACAATTGAATTGAATTGAAATTGAAGCTATTCATAGTTGTTCAATGCCCCCTTGAGTGTTTCCGGATGTACTTTACATATTGTTACACAACAAACATGTATATCACATGTACAATAATAAAGAATCACAAGCAGAACATCTTTTTCTGCTTGTGAGTTGCTCCTACAAGTTCACAAGCGGTTAATTTAGGGTGGCCGACTCCCTGTTCAAAGAATCTACAAAGAACTGTGCCTCATCTAACAAGCACCTTCAGTTCTCCACAGAGACTACATGAAGAAATAAAGAAATAACTCTTGACAATGCAACAAAGTCTGGATCTGAGCACGGAGTCCTGGGAGTGGGCTTTTTTCAGCCGGTGGCGGCATTCCGGACTGTTCCGTTTGATTTCACAAGTGGGAACATGAGTGGGGCGTACTGGCATCTCTGAATACTGCCAGTGAATTGAATGTTTCGTGTTAATGGGTCTGAACAAGGGTAAACACTACTCAGAGCAGTTTCCCATGGCAGCACTGCTTGAAAGGAGTATGTGGGCAGCCCTGAACAGCACACAGCGGTACGTGTAGTGTACGTCCCAATCCAGTCTCTGATATAATCTCTATTCACTTTCCCCCTCTATTGTTCACAGAAAGTCTTTCTTCTGTCCTTCCGTCTCCCAGAGCTAAGAAGTGCCTCGCTGGGGGAGGCGGTTAAAATAGACATGTGGTAACCAGGGCAGGCTGAAGGCTATATCTATTTATCTATCTTTAGTAGGCTATATGCTACACGTGAACATCCTAAGATGGCGTTATTTGATTGGTTCGCTATCTCGGGATATTGGGCAATATCCCATGATTGAGATCTCAAACTCGGGATATTGCGTGACGGTCGTCTCGTCACGCTAATAAAAACAAATAAATCCGGGCAAAAAGTGTTATCTTGTTTATTTTTGGAGTGTTCACGTGTATTACACACTAAAACAATTATTCACCTCAGGCTCCGTACTTCGCCTTCGGCAAATAATTGTTAAATATATCTATCTATTCATATCTATTCTGCCGCTGGTCTATAGAACAAAGAATGATATCTAGTTGTCTGAGCATGCTCGAAACGATGTATGAATCCAAAATGTGTTGTATCTCATAGTCTGCAGAAGCCATATTGTCATAATTTAACTAAAACGTATTCAAGGCGCTATGATATAATAACTTAATAAAGTTCCCGTTCCTCCTGTTTAGAACTGATGAAGTTCTTCATAATGATATTCCAATGAAAGATCAGGAGGAAAAGTTGACTACAAATACAACTTTCCAAAAAATTGAAGTATATATTTAGTTTAATGACCAGAATGTTTGCTGAAATATGTGTGGTTAGGATGACATACATGAAAAATGCTATTGTTTTATCCATCTTATCTTATAGCTTTGATTTTGTCGGCACACCTAAAATAAATCATGTGCGAGTGTGTGTGTGTGCGTGCGCTTGCGTGGTAAAAATAAGCAAACAAAAGTAGAAAGCAACCGAACACAGGAGTAAAAAAAAGCAAGTTTATTTTATAAGCACTTTGCACAAAATGCCCTGTAAAACTGTAAAGGGATTAAAAATACTCAAAACATTCCTATGAATAAATAAATAAACTCTACAGTCCTACGAGTTACTGTACTTTACTGTGGATTCTGTAGTGTTAGTGATGGCTACTGATAAACATCTAGCCTCTCCCGGGCAACCCCATGGATGGGTAGTCCGTCCTCATCCAACATTGGTCTCGACTATGGAGGTCTTCAGGTTTTGGTCCATAACTAGCAGTAAGTATGTGACAATAAACTTAACAGTTTGACTAAAAACATTAAAAAAAAAAAAAAAAAAAAAAAGGAAAAAAGGAATTCCACACGTTCAGGGCAGAAATGGAACAATTAAAACACTTCTATAATTAGTTTTAGTTCATAATGTTCATCTTTCTACAATTTCTCCACTTCTGCCCTCAAAACATCTGTTCTGTATCCTGACGTTAGGATACAGAACGTACATGGTGGTCACCATCTTGTCTGTCCGTCCTTCTGTTCTTTCCCTAAAATCGCCAACGCCATATACTGTTTACATGCGTCCAAACCATATCACGTGTGAATTAAGAGTATTGAACATAACTACACCAATGTGCCAAGCACAGATGCTTCCTTGACTCTCAATCCGTAACAAACACCAAATCTCATCAATTAGCGTTATACAGACGCGTAGCATCCAAGAGTTTAGCACATCAAGAGAAGACTGCACCTGGGCATACTTAACAAGTAGACATAGTCAAACACATGTCCAACACGTGATAACTTTGTCACACACACGCACACACACACACACACACACCCAAATACACACGCACACTTCATAAAACTATGATTCCTTCTAGCAGGTTCATCACATTGCTGTGGTCTACAACAGGTTGCCTGAATGAACGACTGAATGCAGGAGAATCTGGTGTTGGAACCCTGTGTCGCTATTCCAATCACAACAATGAGCTCTGGCCCATAGGGGGCACATGATGAGTGATAATTAAGTGGCAGGCTTGTTAAGACATATTTCGTACACCAACGCATCTTCAGCCAGCTCATTCGTGAACATTTCACCCTTCCGGTGGTTGGAACGAAGACATATTGTGTATGCCAGTGGCTGCTATGCCTCGTGTGAGGATATTGTGGTTGTTTCAGGGGCCTCCCCCTGAGTGAAAATCGGCATAATGCAAAACTATGTTGTGCAGCAAAAATGATAAATAACCAACCGGAAACAGATTGCTCTCTGCAAGAGTGATCAGAGGGAATTGAACCCACCACCAAGAAGGCAACTGGTTCAAACGGTTCTCAGGGTCTGGCAGCAAGATTCATCATAAACTAAACTGAATACATGTTTGAATTAATTGGAGACTAAAAGAGATCCTGAGTGTGAACCGAAAAAGGAATAAGGAAAGTCTGTGCTCAGGCTTTGGGATAAGTGGCCTAGCAGGGAGCAGGTTTCCAGTGGACTGCGACATAGCTACTGAACAAGTCAAACAGGCTTTTGTTGGCCTAAAAAGGCACCGCTTGCTCAACAACAGGGTTTGATGGGAACAGAGGACATTCTAAATGACACAATAAATGCACGAAAAAATGCACTATAAAAACGTTATTAACGGAAATATGACGCAACCCAAAACATTAAATTACTCCTCTTCCTTAACTACTCCTTATTATGTTAGTTGCAGACGAAAACATGTATAAAAAGACTACAAAATAAGGCCACACCGACAGCAGCAAATATCTAGCGCAAAATAACACATTTTGAATACTGCTCTGCTGCCCCAAGTGTCCAAACCTTCCTGTCCTTATCTCAAGCACACAG
>OMKX01054406.1:0-10167 GCA_900302425.1 Brosme brosme
TCAAGAGCAAGGAGGGTGGGGGAGGGTGGGAGGCTGCTCACGGAACCTTTATGGGTTTCTCCATGTCTCCACCGCAGAGCGACTGCACCTGGATACGGAATGGCTTCCATGTTGGATTCAGGTTGTTGTTCACCACCTGAGGCATTCATGAGGAAACATGAACATGAGGCATTCATCTTGGCTGTAGTCTTACAAGAATCAAATCCTTCTCTTCATTAGCTTGGGCAGAGACTGCTTTGTTATTAATTGTCAGATGTGCATGATTGAGGGTTAGGCCTTAACTCTGACAGCAGACCACTAACAGCAGAATCTGTATACCTCTGTCCTGTGAGCCAGCTGCCACCCAGTTTCTGTCTGCTTGTAAAACTCCAAGTAAGGGTCCGACTTTCCAAAGAAATCCTAAAAAAACAAACACAAAGAAGAGATTTAAATGAGACTGGAAATCTCCTGGAAGAAATTGCATATGTTTCATTTTTGTAAAATTGTTGTACAATTTCATAATGCACAGGGAGCGACTGCAGTCACTTCCACAAAGTTATGATGGTCTGAACCTTGTTATCCAGTTTCCTGGCTTCCACCTCAAAATTGGCCACTCTGTTGTCATTTATTTCTTCAGCCATGATCTGTGGGGAGACACAGAAGGAGCAAAAAACCAATGGGTCAGGGATGGATGTGATGATAGGACAGTGTATCACCTCTCTCTCTATTTTTTTTATTAATCACTTACCGTGATGGTGCCTCGCCCTGCCGGAGTAGAGTTCTTCAGGACCAGCGGTCTAGTTAACTTTCTGCTGGACACCACCTGGTCAAGAGGAACGCGCCAGTGACTCTACAGCCTCTTAATACAACCCCTCTCAAAAACATCCACACCCTCAGACATGAGCCTGAACGTGTGTGGAAATCCAAACAAACAATCAAATAGGGGCCGTGGTACTACATGTGGGCTCTGATTTCAGAGACAGTGATGGTGTCTGGTTGTGTTGTGTAGTGTAATGGAAATTTCCATAAGACATGTTCGCAAGACACTGAGACCCATTAGTTATTATCTATAGTAACCATTTCACTGTTTTTACCATGCTTATCACCCTTTAGGGGGACTGAGATAGCCTCGGCTGGCTGAGAGGGCCTCGGCTGACTTAGACGTAGAGTGTGCCTGTTCGCGGCACACTACAGCGCTTCAAGCTTTGTATGCTTGTCGTGTTGTGTGGCCTCTCTGCGCAGAGACTACTTTTATCTTATTCTATTTTTACCCTTTATTATAATAAACTCTTATGACGATTATTCTGAGTTGCGTTGTCAATACAGTTCAAAGAATTTCCAACACAATAGATACACACGTGTTGCGTTACAATCCACAACACATGCATCAAAGGAGCAGAGTGACAGTGAGGCCTCACCTGGCCGAAGGTGCACTCCAGCTGTCCCAGGAAGTCATCGTCACTCAGGTCCACCGTTTTGTTGTCAATGTCATAGACGCCAAACTGCAGCTTCTGCACGACCTCAAAGTAGTAGTCCACGACAAATTTCTTGGCAAACTTCGGGCTTAGGCAATTCTGGACCTGCTCTGTGCGACCAACCTGTTGAAATACTAGAGGATTTTCTGTGGTTCTTTGCGAAATGGCCATTTCAATTGAAATTGTTATGAGGAAAAGAGGATACAGTTATTAAACAAGGCAATAATGGAAGCACATGAGCCAAACATAGTACCATAGTAAAATGTTTCACAGACAAGGCAGGGCTAAGTTTAGGAAATACATCTTCATCTAAATGTTAACTTGAATTATGAATTGTACCTGTACATGTACAATACAAAATCATAAAGTTGCATACATAGCACTCGCGTTTTTCTGTTATGTATATGTCAATGGTCTGAAATGACGATTGGGGGTGGTCCATTCTTTTTTTTTTTTGCTACGTATCCTATTGCACTGTCTGCATCCATCACTTTTATTCAAAAGTATTTGCACTGAATGGCGTCCAATGCTGAACCACATGAATGGCTGCAAGGAAAAAGTGTCACAGTGCAGGTTCAACGGTCATTACAACATGCCTGTCCCTGTGCACTCTTGAGCTAACACATTCAGCATACTACATGTACTGACCTCATACCAATGGCCTTCCTTGCTGCTCATCAGCAGCACACACAGAGGGTCTGACTTAGAGCCAACATCTTTGTCCAGGAGATTCTCACAAGTAACAGTTAGCTGCACCTTCGTGACACATTGTGTAGCAGCCATGACTGACGCCTGAAACACACAAGCGAGGGAGGGAGAGTGGCACATCAACCACCGTCAAAGCAAAGCAACGTCTCCTTACTGTACGTTTGTGTAAGTAACCATAAGCATAAATCGGCCTTTAAGTCGTATACAGGCAGCCTACGTTAGACGTAAGTTAAGCGACGTCATTACGGAGCAGACCAGCTGTAAAAAGTGAAAAACATGCAAGACGTAGTACGTAGACGTGCGGCGTCCACTAAACTTTCGCTAGGTTAAAATAGGCGTCCCGTTCTTGTTAAAGGGATATTGAATGTGATAAGCAACCTTGCCACCTACCGTCAAATATTGAAATGGTGTTAGGTGAGATAAATGAGTAAAATAGAAGAAGATAGCAATGTTGCCACTATAGTAGGTTGGTAGTTTGGAAATAAAACCCCGCCCTGCACAGCCCTCCCTGTCGATTCAATTGCCTGCCTGACTCAGGGTGCGCTCGTTTTTGTGAACATTGTAACGGTGGCACTAGTAGCAGACACAAGAGTCATTTCCGGAGAACCCTCAGCAGGCCATGCATATTATTTTCATGAGTGATAGGCTGTTGGTAGGCCTATGACTTCCTTTTCACAACATACATAAATAAAATCTGAGAAATAAATACGACAAAATACCGATTTTGTTTCAATTATTATTTTTATTGACGACATTGAGTTAAGAATAACCAATACTGTGCAGGCACTTATTAGCTACGTAATCAAGACGTATGGCATTAATGATGACATGTATAAACGTACTTACAATAGTGCTGTATATATTTATATAAAATCAAAGACCATTGAGTGTGAATGTATACTTGAAACATCTTTCATAAATGTAAAACATGTCATTGTTATAAGACACTGTTGGACATAATAGAAAAACAAAATATTATTTACTACAGCTAGTTGGCATTTAGGAAGATAACGTCACTCCAGGACCATCTTACTTAGACATGCTAGATTAACCATTAAACTAATTAACTAATTCAATCTAAATGTGGTTATAGTTTTAAAGTTTGACAATCCTAAATAATCCATATGATTAATCTTTGTCAATATTTGGAATCAAAGTGGTTTAACAGTCAAAATGTCAGAAAATTATAACTCTGAAATAGAAATATGTAAACTATTTGTAGAATTAGTACAAAGATGTTTACATGCAGAAAGCCTGAATATTGTAGGATTGTAGGAAGAATGCATGTGACAATATGTTACCAACCGAATGGTTACTGGCTCTCCAGTGTAAACATTGCTAAACTGCAGATTTTTGGGGGATGGCTGTGGGGTTATTAAGGGTAGCTTCCTCAGGCTGGGCTATACATCATTGAACAAGAAATGGCAATTTAATAACATTGTGTAAAATAATTTAGCAATCGATTTGCAGCCCAAGCATGTTGATTACTCGCATTAAACGTAAAAAGATCCTCTGTAGGAGTACGATGATATATTCTGAATGGTTTTCAGAGGGACATATATGTTGTTATTGACTAAGTAAACGGATCGAGATAAAATACTGTTGCTAGTCAACAAAACCCTGAGAACCATGCATTTTTTTCTCTATTTTTTCATGTAACTTCATTTGTGAAAAGCATATCAAAAAAACATCAGCAGAGTAAAAATGCAGTTCTTGGCGGACAGGACATAAGGTTATTCTCGCATGGAAGATCATTGAAGAGCTAAACGCAGGCTTTCCATGCTGTTGCTGTACATGTTATAACAACGGCTGCCTTTCCTGCTGTCGTTGTAGTACATGTTATAAGTGTCCAATAGGAAATGGGGTATGGGTTCCAGAGATATCCACTTTTGAGATTGACCCAACGTCATCGATGCCCCATGTTCACCATGCGGCGCTGGGGGCTGAGGCCTGGGAGTCTGGGACGGTGGGGGCAGGGATGGTGGTGTTGTTCGTGGTCGTGCCTGGCGGCAGTGGTGGTGGTGGTGGCAGCTTCATGGTGTGAAAGAAGTCCACCACCTGACCTGGGACCTCGGCCAGGACGTTCTGGGCCAGCGCCTCCCGTGGAGCCTGGAGATGAGGGAAGGAGATGAGGAGATGAGGAGGAGGAGGGGAGGAGGAGATAAGGAACGGAGGAGGAGAGGGTGGCCATGGGGGGATGGGGCTGTAGTGAAGCGAAGAGAGCAGAGCTGGTGGAGAGTAAAATTATCTAGATGAATCTTCGATAAGGTCAAGGTGAATCTTCCTACAAAAACCACAGGTGGCTTTACAAACAAAAAGGCACAGCGTTCTTCAATGCACTGGCTTAAAGCTTAATCTTCCAAACTTGAGGGTAAACTTGTCCTCATGGCTGAACAGCAGGCCAGTTCTCCAGCTTACTACCGCTGTTCCTCTCAGACACTTCAAAACTCAATCTGAAGGTATATGAACTCAAGCAAAGGTCCTATATGCTGACTAATCCTCATGTACATAATCCAGATTTGAACTCAAAACTTGAATCTGTTTCTTGCGATAATCCTACCATTTTAGATCTTGAATTTTAATATTGAAATTTTGTTCATAGTTTTCAATTCCAGACCCTGTGCAAGAACCCTGGAAGCAATTCTTCATGTTTTGTCTTAAAGGGCCCCTATTTTACCACCAGCTTGATTAGCCATTACAAGCCGTTTCAAAATCGTCCTTTTCCTGTGCCTTAGTGACAACACAAGTGGGAGTGTCCACTTAGATGTATGATGGATAGATAATCAACATTTGCTACGGTCAACTGGTTAGGCTAGAAGACTGATCTATCCAGCATACAATAGGGTCCCTTTTAGCCTGGGGTATGAATGGGTACATGTAAAATGTTAAATAAATAAACAAACAAGGCCTTGAAGAAGGATGAGTGCAGTTGTGAGGTATGCTGCAGTGGATTACACAACTTACTAACTATTCAAAGCCATGCAGCAGCTTCCTAATGCCCTATTCAGAGAGCATTCATCTCTCTAAAGGGTAGGCGTGGCAACTTCAACTTATAGAAGCGCTACTGTGATTTTATTCCCATCCGAATGAAAATTGTCATTATTTTTCAACCAAGTCTGGTCCTTTACTTCTGTCCAGATAGACATCTCTTAATTTACAAGAAGATGTTGGCGCTTCCAAAGCAAGAACGGTTTTGACGGTCTGGTTGTTATTTCACAACACTGCCAATAGACAAACTTGTCTAAATGTGTTCGCACCTAGCCTGGAGACCATCCTGATCACGTGACCTCACATTCTGTTTTGCTACACGGATCTGTCTGGACCTCTAGCCGCACACATCAATTGCAGTGGGCGGGAGTACTTGCCTTGACAGACAAACTCCTTCAGCCAATCAGTATAACAAATATTCTTATTTAATATTATATACTATTACTATATATATATATACTATACTACTAAATACTATTTCTGCAATTCTCCTCGTTGCTTCGGGAGATGCTATTACTGTTTAGCCGTGGCCTGTACTTCACGCCATCAACTACGACGCAGTCCCTTATTGGCCCGGTTACGTCATCAACAACAACACAGTCCCTGATTGGCCCCGATTGCATTGTAATCTCTGGAAATCAATGTTGGTGGCAGGAGATCCAGACTGATTTGTGCAGAGAAACAGAATTTGAGGTCACGTGATCGGGATGGTCTCCAGGGTATTCCGCATCAGCAAGTGTTGAAAACGTTGTTTATATCACAGAGGAGCTCATTACCCAGAGATGCTAATGCTGTCCAAATTTTTACACACAGTTGGGGGAGGCGAAGCAGGAAAGCTGATCAAGGTGTGACAAACAAGACGAAGGGGGTGCGCCTACGCTTCTAGGAAGGGCTGGGTTCCGTGGGAGGCTTCAGCTTGAGCACATGGAAGAAGGAGGCCACTTGATCAGGCAGCTCTGCCAGTACACTTTGGGCAAGGGCAGCTGTTCCTGCCTGAAATGTGTTGTGTAGACATTTACATATATGCGTTACGCTGACTTCAGAAATCGCCCAATCTCCCAATAAGGCCTGATAACATTGCTGTTCATAATAAGTATGATTTAACTAAACCTCTGTTGCTGCTCTGTTGTCAGAGAGGTGTTAGATTAGCTCATGATTAGGATTAGCTCAAATTAATTCAAACTTGAGTTGCTGCTGTAACTGCAGCTCGGTTCTAGTTTATTGGTTGCCATTTGGGTTCTGTTCACATTTGATTATGAATCCCAATGCACTGAATATTTTTGCTTTGTCTGACAAGCAGATAAGAAATAAATAGGTATTTATCTTATATAGGTTTGAAACTAAAGTTTTAAAAAAATTGTATTACAATACAATCAACAAATCGAGTATTCATTCAAATTGTTTTAGCAGTATTTAAGGTGCATAGTAACCACAGAAACAACACCCCATCATGTGGTCTCCACTGCAATTCGCAAAATAAGTGTTGTGGTTATTAGTGTGTGGAGCATGCATGAAACAAAAGTCATTTTAAGATCTGTTGGCACTTCAAATCCCTGCATCTCAAGGCAATGTGGAAAAAGGGATGGGTTGGAGAATAGACAACAGGTCCGAACAGCGTCTTCATAAAAGCGCTGCATCACAGAGGAAGAGCAAACGTTAAAGGTTCTCACTGCTTACGCGTTGGAACTGCCTGAAGGGGACAAACTGGACAATGTCCCGCATGGCCGCTTCGCCTGTGGCGGAGCGCAGCATGCCGTCGTCTCCGTCCAGGAACTCCATGGCGCTGAAGTCGGCCCCGCCCACGCCGATGATGATGATGGACATGGGGAGGCGGGAGGCGTTGACGATGGCCCTGCGTGTCTGGTCCATGTCCGTGATCACTCCGTCGGTGATGATGAGCAGCACAAAGTATTGCTGTGAAGACAGTAAGACAGCAGGTGAGGGAAGTGTGGATAGGGTAAAAAAAAAAAAGAATAAAATGAAAATAAAAGGTGAATTCTAGATGTATGCTAAATAACTCTGTATAGGTAGGGAGCTGCAGATGGTAATTCCATACATTTTGGGGAGTTTTGTGGTTTTGTGGAGGTCATTGACTTGCAACACCTAGGCCTAGCCACAATATGGGTAGACAGAAAAAACGACTGAACTATCCCTTTAAGAAGGACGGACTTCAAGTGCTGATCCCCACCCCCTCCACTATTATGAAAGATGTAAATCTGTCAGAGGCTCACAATTAGCATGGGTAACTTACTGGCAGAAACAAACCTACTCCAACCCACATTTAGACAGTTTTGTCTACATTTGCTATTTGGCAAAAGTAACAAAACAAGAATATGTTCCATGCAATTGCTAGAAACCTTGACGCATAGTTAATTGTTGCTCTAATGCTCTGTTCATCCCAATGAATGACCTCATGTCGTTAAAAGTACAGCTATTGCAACCACACCCAAACATAGAGGCCTCAGCTTGCCCAGGAACTCACTGAGGCAGTGTTCTGCTGCATGGCCTGTTTGGCGAAGCAGGCCACGTGGTTGATGATGGGAGAGAAGCTGGTGGGTCCATAGAGCTTCACCTGGGGCAGACACTGCTGGTAGGCAGACACCACCCCTTCGATGCCTGGAAATAAACAAAACAATGTGTAACAACGCGTGAATCGTTCAATTCAATCAATTGAGGGATATCGTTGGAGGGGCTGAATGAAGGAGGGAATGACCCACATGGTCATTCCCTCATCATGGCTGTGTAGTACTCTTAAAAAAGGTGCTAATATTGGACGCATGTTCCATGCTGTTGATGCCACATCATGTCTAATTGACGTGAGTAATGTGTGTATTAATTAAAACAAATAATTGTTACATACCTACAACAACAACAACAAAAAATCGAAATACCATAGAAACGAAAGGAAACCATTTTAGAGAGATGATTGGTTAAAATACATCTAAGTGATATAGTTAGTATTCTCAGTGATAGTTTACCATCTTGAAACGATTGGACCTTTTGTTAAAGCGAATATATAATAAAATATGAGGCAAGTTCTACATGATTTAAGCTGTTCTATACTATTTGTGAATAATGATGTTAAAAACATATTGCCTGTACCTTTAACAATGTCAGATAAAAAAAGAAAAGGTGCAAGGCAAATAAACATTAGAAATCAGTCGTGTGTGCGTACAGCCCTACAGCACATGAATTTGCATGCACTGGCTCCGACATACCGGAACAAAAGGGATTTGCAGGGTTGAAGTTGATAGGGAATTCATGGGACACCTGGGGAAAAAAAATAACACACCACACCTCAGTGAAGCCCTCTTCTGACTGGTATGAAAAACCTTATAGACAAGAGACTTGTTGGACACTAAGCTAACCTGCCAGGTTGGGGGGACCTGTGCTCCAAAACCAAAGGCGGGGAACATCTTGTCGCTGTGGGGAGGGAGGGGGAGAAAGGGAGAGGGAAATTGAGAGGAAGGGGGAGAGAGAGAGATCACCAATAAGACATACCAACTACCCATTATTTAAAGAATAATAACTACTGGGTCAAGTGGACTGTATTTGCATAGCCCTTTAGCTATGCAAATACAGGTTCAAATAGGATTTATTATTTAATGTTGGATACGGTCCAACTCCCCAAAAGTAGGAGAAGGAAGAAACCTTGAGAAGGGACACACCTTATTAGGATGGAAGAGAGGTAGTTGGACATCATAATGTTTTGTTTTTCCTCAACGAGAATTACAGTGAATGTTTTGAGATATCATTAAGCAACATGTAGAGAATAGGACATCGGGCTCAAAGGCTCCTATACTGCGTCATTGAGGTCCCAACCAGGAACCTATCTACAAGGAGACACTTCTACCACGAGATTAACCCACCCCATTCACCATAATAAATGAACAATGAATCTAAAGAACTTAATACACAATGAAACGCACCAATGGAAATCTATTTCCATCAATGCGTTTGCATCATTGGATGCTGGGGCTCACCTGTCGTAGTCCTGGATCACAGAGCCCACGGCCCAAATGGCAGCAAGGTACTCGTTGTAGCCCTTGGGGTCTATGAAGTGGAGGGACTGGGGGGTCCGGGGATCACCGTTGGAACCTGTGAAGTCTATGGCTATCTGAAGCAGAACCAGGAAGAGTATTAGGGGAGATGAGGTTGTTTATTCTGATATCTGCTTCAGCCCATGAGCCACACTTATCAATGATCAGCGTTTATCTTGGTTGGCTTATTGTTTATCAAACACAAACTAAATACACTCTTGCACACCACACCTTTGTTTAAAGACAAGATGACTGCCTGTTAATACATTCAAATTAAACTGGTATAGTCCTAGTCTGTTCTGCTTTACCCCACTGTACAATAACGAAAATACCAGTTTCTTCTCATTTCTATGAGATGGTAGACTAGTCCTATTGCTGAATGAACAGATCACCAAAAGTAACCACAGACTGCTACTTACTGTAAAGTTTAGTTGACAGCCTCCCATGATGTAATCCAAGAAGGTGTATTGCCTCACTATCTGCAGATAAACATCAATGGAGTCTCAATTACACACACTGATCGTGCTTAGATGTGTATGACTGTCATGCAACCGGTCTTTAAAAAGCCTCGCCCCTAGGGCTCGTAATGGTGTACATATACACACATGACTTCATGTCACAGCATGGGACTGACAAATCGTACAGGCTAGTATTAAGTAATGCTGGTTTGTAAGCCGTTTTTCTTGTTCAAGTAAATGGAGGGGGGGGGAAAGCTCCTCCATCCAGTGAAGGTTACATTTTCAAGCTCTGGCTAAACACAAGAAAAGATAAATATCCAAGATGGCATGCTGATTTGTTTGAATTAAATAAGTAAATATTAAAGATAAGATATAATCATGTAGTTCATTCTCATTCTCTTATAAGTGTTCAACTAAACGTACACATGCTTCACAAAACCAGTGCTTTGGAAATGAATGCCCTCCAAAAGTTTGATTAGATCTGAAACAGCCGCTGCAATGACATTCCACATGTCCTAC
>OMKX01054415.1:0-11751 GCA_900302425.1 Brosme brosme
AAAAGGAGCAGGGGATTGTGGGTAGGCGAGGCAGGCAGGGATCAGGCGAGAGATATGGAGCAGGCTCGTCGCCTCTCTCTCGGAGGTAGACTCTCCCACCTTCTTATTGCTGCTCTTAAGGGTTTAACTGTTCCGAGAAGGTACCTACAAGTGCAAAAAGAAAAATCCCAAGCCCTGTCCCACTCCTCCACGAGCTTTAACAAGATCACCAGACGACCCCAAGGCAGTCTGTTGAGGTGCCAAGGTGTTTCATCATGTGGAGGGTTTGTCAGTGTTCAGGTCTTAGCCCATCTTAACCCATTTAAAAGGCAATTTCCTGTGAGCAGAGGGATCTGGCGTCTCCAGGAAGATCTCTGGGCATAAAGGTTAGCTGCTCGGTAATTCCCCGAGACACGCTCTTGTTAATAAGAATCGGACAGATATTTGTGCTAGGTTAACAACCCTAACAATAGGACAACAGTCAAATGTAGGATCCAGAGTTTTGTCGGGTTGAATAAGGAATGTTAATTGAGATGAATAGCTTTAATTCTATTTCAATATTTTAGTTTTGAAGACATGCGGTAGTTGTAAGAGACTTATGGTACGATACTTAATTTAGGCGTAGCACTATTATGGACACGGCGTTGATGTGGATAGGTGTATATCGTTTTTGTCCCGCATCATTAAATCTCGCATTTGCGTAATAAAGTCATTTTAGCAAAACGTGGTCGTTTTTTAAGGAGTGATGGATTACCTTTGCCTCGTTATATTCTAGTCCCAAGGACAGGTTTTCAAACCATTTTGAATGGGAATGGCAGTCAGCGGAGAAGAGCAGAGGATTTTAATAACACGGGATGACAGCTACTAAACCACAGACTTTACTCATTTGCGCGCACAAACGTAGTTTCAGACGGCAGGGCTCTGGGATGACAATGGACCTCTCGTACACCTGCTCCTCTGAAGTCCCCTTGTTGGCGGGATCATCTCAAACGTCGCCTCGCTCAGGTGGGGTTCGCTCGGGTCGGAGCGCCGGGCCCACTAGGACACAGTTAACGGAGAACGGGGAGGTGACTGGGGAGCGGGTTCCCATTTTAGTCATTTTACTTCTTTGTGTCTGCGATCCTGGAAGGCTCCTAAGTCCTAGTCATTACACATGATGAATCGTGCTACGGTTGCGCTAGAAGTAGGACAAATTGATCAAAGTGTCAGGTGCCCCTTGTGATGTCTCGGTCTCCAAGAAGAACACGGAAGTGAAGAAGGAGGCTGTCAAAAAAGTTCCCGGTGCCAAGGTGGCTGTAGATAAATGTTTACCTGCCATTTAACATTCTGCCAGTTGTAAGACCACTTCCAATGTGTCCTAGTTAGCCTGGGCGCGGAGGAGGAGTGGCTAACGATCTCTGGGAGTGATGCTGAAGTAGGAGAGGCTCATGCCCTGCTCGCCATCTTGTTTCTTCAGGGCCGAGCCAAGCGTAACCCACGTTGCTAGTTTAACCCGATGAGCCGGCTATTCAGAGGTGTCGCACTGCAATTTGAGATAAGCACTAGTTGGTTCGGCTCTGGTTTTGTTCAGATAACGCTGGTCTAATTAAGCTTGATTTAATCAGGATTGCTTTTAAGCACAGCGCACAGCCAGAACAGCTACTTTGATTTAAAAGTAGCTCTTTGGGAAGACTCGAAGAAGAAAGGGCACGAATGAGATACGATTTCAGCAGCATTTTTGTAAACAAGGACGGAAAGTTTTATTTTTCTGTTGTTTCTATTTTTAGGCGTTTCTGACGTTTGTTTCTTTTGCAGAAACACATTTTGTTTAGGTGGCTTTGTTGCTTGAGGAAGCTGCGAGCAGCTATGTCTCTCCACTGTAATGGCAAAACATGTGGCATTTCCTCAAATTAATTATGTAGCAGTGTCAACGTGTTCCGTTCATGAATTCAATTTGCTTGGCTGTCATCTCCCTTTGAGCACTTGAGAGAAACAAAAGATTGATCACTACGCTCTCTGGGAAAGTGGCGGCGGTCGGAAGCAGTCGTCAGCCTCCGCTCCTTTCAGAGCCTTTTTTGAACTTTCGCCGTAAGCAAGAGCGCGGGTGAAAAACAAGATCGCATTGTCCCCAACTGTAAACACTAGGGGTAGCGCTAGCTCACTCACATATGCACAAAAGGATTGATGGTCAAGTCGCCGGCACCGCCATAAGTCACGCTAATGATCCCAGTTTAAAATAATGTCCTCGCCGGACAAAAATGATAAAGAGTGTGCCCCACCGACTCATTAGTATAGAAGAGTAAAGATAGATGACCCAGATATAGGAACTAAGCTTATTTTTGAACCCCTTTTCCATCAAGACCTGCACCAGTGTGGCCCTCGCCGGCTCCCGTCTCTGCCCCCGCCCTCTTACCACTTCCTCCTCCCAGTGCCATTTTTAGTACCCATCGCGAGCGCTCCGGTTTCAACGATCCATGTTCCATCTGGAATGGCGGGTGGGCCGGGCGAATGTTTTTGAAGACCAGTCTTGGTGTCATTGATGAAACAATGATAGAGCAGCCGCGTATTGAGCGGCTCCGCACTAAATCTTGGTAAAGAGCACTTAGCTCCCCTGCGTTAGCCACAGAGAGGGTATCTGTCAATGGCCGTCAGTGGAAGCTTTCCTTCCCGGGCTCGGCTGTCTGCATTAGCCGCCGTGCTCTCAGTGTATCTCTCCTCCTCTCAAACGGTTCTCTGTGGGAGGGCGAGGCCCCCATGCATCGGCCCTTAATGTTGATGCACTCTTAAGTACGCTTGTCTATGCTGTGGGCCTCCTTCTTAATCACGGTTTGTCTCGGCGTTGGCGACAGGTGACTTTAAAGGACTCGTCTGGCCAAGGGCGCACGGCGCGGTGGAGGACGTTTGAAACTTGACCGTGGTGCAGCTTCTGACTTGTTTAGTGTTTGCTTCTGAGCTCTGGTTCAAATATAACACAAGCAGCCTCGTAAATGTATGTATGTGTATTGTTTGTATGTATATGTATGTGTATTGTGTATATGTATGTATGTATGTATGTGTGTGTATGTATGTATGTATGTATGTATGTATGTATGTATGTATGTATGTATGTATGATATGTATGTATGTATGTATGTATGTATGTATGTATGTATGTATGTATGTATGTATGTATGTATGTATGTATGTGTATTGTGTGTATGTATGTTTGTATTTATGTATGTATGTATGTATGTATGTATGTGTATTGTGTGTATATATGTATGTATGTATGTATGTATGTATGTATGTGTGTGTATGTATGTATGTATGTATGTGTATTGTGTGTATGTATGTATGTGTTGTATTGTGTGTGTGTATGTATGTATGTATGTATGTGTGTGTATGTATGTATGTATGTATGTGGTGTCCCTGATTATATTGGTTGTAAATATCCCCCCCTCCCTGTGTGTTTTCTCTCAGAGGGGGATGAAACCGGAGTGATGGACAGCTTGATGGAAGCGCTACAGTCCGGCGCGGCCTTCCGGGATCGTCGAAAACGGACTCCACGCAACGGTAAATCCCGCTAGAACCCGTTCCTATCCTATTCCAGTCCCTCGGCCACGCCCGAACCGCGAGTCTCCACGGGAATTGTACTTGAAAGAACCGAATACTAAATGTTACCTACCTTAAGTTAAAATGTGTTAAAATGCGCGGCTTGAAAGCAAAGAAACACAAGTACTGTTTCGTGCCAAAATCACAGACACACCATGCGTAGATAGAGTCATAGGAAGAGCCGAGCACGTCTAGCGCGGCTCATTACAGATTCATTGTCCCTTTGCCATTCATGAGGCACTGATTACAATATGGGCGTTCTGGCCGTGGCAGGACTGAGGCAGTCTCGCAGCATCCCAATGTTAACATATTCCATTCTGCCGTGATGAATGCCTTGTGCTTAGAGGGGCACCACCTGCTAGGGTTGCCAAGGTCAATTGATATGCATGTCCGCTCCTTTTTCTGTTTTTTCTCCTCTTCAGCAAAGCCACAGGTGTTGCTGTTTTAAAAAAATAAAAGCGAGCTGAACAACAATAGTCCCTGTGCAGTTATGGCCATACAACACAAGATGTTTGCTCTTAGATATACATTTGCAGCTTAAGCACAACACAAATGTTTTTGAAGTGCATAGGCTGTTGTAATCAGAAGATAATCTGCCTTAGGCTGCTTAGCTAATTTAAAATATCGCCCTTCGTATATATTTGAAGGCAGAACTGCGCAAGCTGTGCGCTGTTGATATAATACATGTAGATATGCACAATAGCTACACTTGGTCATAGCACTTGGTCATAGCAGCACATATGGTGCACTTGGACTGCTCCCGACAAGATTAGCATGGGCAGTCTTATCATGTGGCTTTGTGAAGAGGGCTTGGCAGTGAGTGCTTGGCAGCCAGGTGGCCAGACATGGCCAGGGCACACATGTCAAGGCCTCTTCCACCTTGCCTGGTCAGCGCACTCTTGACTTCCCTGCTAAGCCCTTCCGTCATTTTCGCTAAAGTTTATCAGTCTCAATATAAAGTCAGTCAGGGGTCGAATGTCAGAGGTCGACCGGTTGCTTAAAAATATCTTGAGAGAAGAAAGTGTATTTTAGTGTTGAAAAACGAACTCGGTTGACCACCAGCATGTGAAATCCAGTTAGATTGTTTAAAAAAAAAAAGGGATAATTACTTGTCGGTATTCTGTACCATTTCTCACTCTCTGGTTTCTCTCTTCCCCTCTCCTCCTCTGTCCTATACTTTTTTTGTGTCTTCATTTCATTTTGCCTGTTTTGCCCCCCCCATTCCCAATATTCTTGCAGGTGATCAAAGCCCGTCCAGTCCTGCCTCTCGATGGCCGGGGGGTAATTATGGTAGCAGAACGCTCGGTGTGTGAACCCTCCGCAGCCTAACCCAAACCAAATGTCCTTGTTCCTCCACTGCACCTCACCTGGCTGCGTAACTTGCACGTACTTGCACATCACGTACCGCAGTCTGCCGAGGAGCCGGTCCACGACTCAGGACCACGCGCTGACGGATTGTGTTCCTCTTTAGCATGGGATTTGTGTGCTTACGCTTCGGAAATAGCTGCAGTAAACCACTTTCCAAACTGACGCCTTGTTTGCCCCCCTCGATCTTTAATGTTTAATGCAATAATACACATAGCACTCCAGTGGCGTTGTTACCTCTGCGGCACCGTGTTATTTTCTGTTTGTCACTCATGCAGCACTGCTGTCGCTGCAGTATAGACCGGCCTCAACAGCCCACCACCTGGGCTTTGTGTAGCATGTCTAGACTCCCCGGCCTTCTGAAGGCTGGTCCTCCTCTTAAGGTGGCGGCCCTGTCACTATCGCTCCGGGCACAACGCTTCTGTGTGTGCGTGCGTGTGTTTGTGTGTGTTTGTGTGTTTGTGTGTTTGTCTTGCCCTTGATTGTATTCACCTGGCCAATGTCTCACTGTGGCTCCGTAGCGGCTCATGTAAGTTTGAATGTATTCTTGACCGACCGCTTAATGAGACACTTCACTGATTGTAGCCTGGCAGCCTGCGACGCGACCTTGGTGGAAATCTGCTCATGCATCGTCTCAAACATACTGTATGTTTACTCAACCATGTGCCTTTGTGTGTTTTCATTGTGTTTAAACGTGCGCCATTCCCACATGTACTCAAAGGCTCAACTGTGATCTGCTGATGAGTGTCTGAATATTCATGTGTGATGCACTATAAAGCTAAACTGGTATTAGCATTTTGCCTTTACAATACCAATATTAAACTGAAAAGTGTTAATCTCATGTGAATCATACATTTTGAGAGTTAATCAGTAATGAGTTAATTTATTTGGAAATTATGAGTCACTGGACTACGACTGTAAAAATGAGAGTTCTTAAAAATAATATGACAATTATTATAGTAATAATAATAATAATACATTGTAATAATATCTATTGCTATGCGTTAAAACAAATGCAATGCATTTATTTATTTTAGACTCATTAGCATTTTTGTCAAGCAAGAATATTGTCTGCTTGTTGACTTTCGAATAGCTTTTGGCCCCAGACAGCCCATGCAAAATTTGCCCCAACTGTGCTCCAAACTGTAAATAGTATTAATATTTTTTATGCACAGAATGTCCTATGCCTGTCTTAATATAGAGCTCTTTACTGTGGTTTGGTAAAAAAACAACGGTGTATTTTCTCTGAGGTGAAAATCCTCTCGCCATACCGGCTCCATGCCGGTCTTGAAATGACTTCAGCAGCTATACATCATAAGGGAAATGTGTGTTTCCCATGAGACGGCTGGAACACAAATCTTCAGCCACACGTTGAGGGGGAGAAGGAAGACTTCACAGTCTGTGAAAAGAAACAATTAACAACTCAGACAATCCCGTGATTTGGCAATAAAAGGCATCTCTATTTATTCCCTGAAAGCCCTTTTGTACATGGCGAGTAAAAGATGACGGGATCTTCAGTCAAGAACAATTTATTGAGCGTTTGCCCTTTCTTGTTATGTCTTCCTTCTTATATCCCTTCTGAGCATATTCTGTACCACATTTTACGAGCCTCACAGTTTATTTACTCCGGTTTGGATCTTCTGTCTCAGAATCGCCGCTAGAAAAGTCTCTCTGTGCGGCGATGTCGCCTAATGCGGCGTGCGCTCACTGCTGTTTCTCACGTCTGTCGATGTATACGCTTTAAAGCTTGATTAACCTCCTGTCGTCCTCCAGCGAGCGGCGTGCAGCACAGAGCCTCTCCCGGCAGCGCAGGTGTCTCTGCTTGGGTTGAAGGAGTTAATTTAACCTCAGCACATCCGTCTGGTTTCGCACTTTAGGTTAAACCGTACTCCAGCCTCACTTCCTCAGGACTCAGGCTGGGTTAGGATTCTAGCGGCTGCCCATCACAATTACACCTAATTCCACAAGCATTTCCTATTTCCTTGTCTCCATTTGGCACGAGATGGAAACCGCACCCAGGAGGCCTCAGTCATGTGTTATGCAATTACTCTGGTCAGCCCTAATTCTAATGGAAGAAGGGGGATGGATTTATGGGAACCAACAGGTTCAAGGCTTTCACTGCTGGTCCACTGAGAGAGAAAGTATTTTGCACATTTGGATAAAATTGGTTTGACATTAACATAACAGGGGCCTTGTTTTCTTCTTCAATGTGTATGTTAAATTGAGTTTCAGCTCAATCAGACCAAAATACAGCATGTGACTTTGCCTACGCCCTTGTCCATACCTTATTCCCTTTCTGGCGAGGTTCTGTAGTAGCCCGGTTCCTTGGCAGGAGATTGGTAGGGAGAAGCATGAGCCTCTCATCCATCCTGACTTATTGATTTTTGTTTGGTGATGAAAGCCACAGACTCAGTAGGTCTTTCTTACTAGGAGGCATCCTAAAGGACACATCAATCAGATTCCGAGCCGATTTTATTTATTTACCGACTTTTCAAAGTCGTTAGGATTCAAACTTGGGTGTCTTTCCTCCGCTCTTCAGCGGTTCCAACACCCTTCGCCGCGTCACCTTTACACGCACGTCGATCGCGAGCTCCTTTGTTATCCATCTAGTCCCATGAAGGCACCTTTGACGGAAAAGTGATTACCTTCCTCCCTTTAGAAAGGAGAGATCCAGTGATATAATGCTTGTCAGGGTCGTGGGATTCCAGCCTTAATGTCTAAGCTCCCTGAAGACCTCCGAGTTAATTCAGCCAGCTGGGCCACAGAGCATCCACCCTCTAGCTTTAATGATATTAAATTACCTTATTTTCCCTCATGAAATGTTAAAGGCAGAAAGGGAGTGAATCTGAACAGAGGTAAATGAAAGGAGCTGAATTTGGTACAAAGGAAGAGAAGAGGAGAGGATCATCATCCCTCCACCTCTTCCCAGCGTGTCATCAATGATCTTTTAATACATTGACTTATAACCTCTATGTTTGTTACCGCCCTGAAGAAGACAGGGGTTTTATGCCTAGACTGGGGGGCTGGGTCTTTATCCTGTCTTCGATCTGGAGGGGAAAATCGTACGTTTGTTTCTTAAACGCCATCACAGGCCGCTGATAGTGATCGTAATTCCCCTTGCAACTAATTTGTTCACACATATGTTATACCTCGTACCCCTCGCTTTATCTCCTCTGCCGTTGTCCATCCGTCTCCTTAGTGTGCGTCGTGTGCTTGTGCATCCATCCTTGTGCACACACACACAGACACACACACAGACGCACACACACACACACACACACACACACACACACACACACACAACCAAGACCGTTACAGCGTGTTTCCTCATCGGAGGGTTAAAGTCATTTGCGTGTCGACTCTGCAGGCTGCCTCTTCGGGGCGTCGATAGATGTTGCTCATCGGGCCGGCCCAGAGGCAATCCTAGAGGTGGTAGAGCTAATACAATCTGGGGCAGGGAGACCCGCCGAGACACGGCGCTCGGAGGTCTAGCACACACAGCTTATGAGATGGGAGATATCAATAGTGTGGATGGGTGCAGAGCCCCATAGAGAGGTGCTGTTTGAAACCTATCACCTGCTGCTTGTAGATAAGGAGATTTATCAACAGTCAAAGGAAGGAAGCCCGAAGCCGACGGCAAACGGGACGAGGTTCAGGCGCGGGCCAACTTTCAAGGGCAACGTCAAAGCCATTGTCCCTCCCATTGACCCTAAGCACCTCGCCTCAGACGTAATCTCTTGACCCCCCGCTTGGAAAAAGAATCATGGAAATATAGATCAGGATTTGATACACCCTAAAGACGGGCCCGTGGTGCATAACTAATCCGTCATTTGACTTTTACCCAGAGAGGTCGGTGGAGCGAGTGGAGTGTGACGAGGATCCATTTTGAAAAGGATAAATCAGATCTCAATAAAAGGCGGCTGTGCTGTGTGTACACCGGGGTTCCTTCCCCACTGCCGGCAAGCCCCCCGGAGCCCCCATCTGTTTAATTTGCAAGGAGGCCATCTATTTACGGTAGTGGGGGTGTCAACACGGTGCTTTCCGGACCTTGCCCCCATGCTTTATGTTTTCTACTCTTGTGATGCAGAGCCAGACTGCTCCCGGTGCCGTACACTTCCTTGGAGATATAGACAATGGACTCCTTCTGTAATGGACCTACGGCACTCAATGCCTGCATTAAATATTGTCCATCTCTGCAGGGACAAGGTCTCATTGATGTGAAATGTACTTAGCCCACCCGCCTAGTGGCCATCAACGCCCGACCGAAAGGCATAAATCTCGACTTAACTTCTCAGATAATATCCCAAAGCTTTTGCACTGGTTCAATTTTCTAATTTTTTTCCCTCCCGACTCGCCGACACTATGGGCTTTCAAGTTTGCGCGTAGTTATGAAAGGTCACCCTAAGTGTAAATTGTCAATACTGGATCAATTTTGCACGGCAAATATTCTTCAGAGACCCCGGTAATGGAAGGTTTTATCTTATTTTTGCCCAGCGCCCGTTCGCACAATAGGATTGATATCATTCATTGTTTGATGAATTCCTAATAGACCTATAACTCTGGCAGCGCAAAGCCGAAGGAATGCCTTTGAAAGCGAAATATAGTGAACGCCGTTAAACAACCATCCTCCAGGCTGAGAAATGGCCCTCATAATATTCCAGTGGAATCTTACCCAGGCTATCATGCTTAGCTCTGAAGGATGGTTAACTTACGTAGGCCGAATTAAACCTTATTTATTCCTTATTAGAAATAGAGATGTGGCACACAACCATCAGCAGTGATGCCGGCTGGAAAGAAATGATGCTATTGTGTCCCCTCAGTGATAGGCAACGAACAGAAACGAACACTATTCCTCATTTTGTGTTAACCCTTTTTTCCCCTCTGAAAAAGGAGGGCAGCTGCGATCGTCGACGAATCGTGCCCAGGTTTCCATTTCTATTTGGACGCCCGTTACCTCTGCCCCGTTGGCCACAGGGAGGCGAAATGAATATGCTATTAAGCTAGCAGCTGGGATGAGGAAAGATTGGTACAAACAAATGTGTGTTTGTTTATATCTCACAATTAGAACAGAGATCCAGTGTCAAATTGAGAATTGACAATCTGTAATCATCGTATCTGTGTCACGTTCAGCGTCATGACAAATGCAACGGTTCAGAGTTAGGATAATGGTATTCAGTAAATGCAATAAGTTTTGTATTCTCGGTATCTCAACTGAATTAGGTGATAAAGTATTGCTCCTCATTCCCAGTTGTGTCACTTACCAGATGATTCATTCTGTTGCATAAGTGTTAATTTAGTAAGATTCCACAATTTTGAGGTGGTAATATTGTATTAGTCATTTGAGTTGGTTAATGTGATGATCTGTACGGGTATTGCCATAATGCGTTTTTAGAACAAATTGTGTTGCAACTTATGTTTTCCCTGCTGATCAATAATGGTTCTGGAGTGGTTTTGATAACAATATACTGAATTTGTTATCACAGAAGGTTGTCATTATGGAAGCTTAGAACAGCTCAATGCACATGCTGACTAAAAAATATATTGGCATTTAACCGTGAAGGGCAGCTTTCTGTTTCTCTGAAACACCAAATAAGGAATGCATCTACTCTGAGGTCGATCTACCATTGACCTGTCTTTAAATGTTGTTTAACAAATTACCATGACAATATTAACCACAAACATTTTCATTTTGGCTTTGAAAGCATGTATTGCCATCTTTGACATTACAGGCATATCTGTGTAGAATTCAAAGACCAACCAAAAGGGTAACATTTCACGCCATATAATGGATCAATTGTCAGTTAATGTGCATTTCATATATTTTTTGTGTTGCAAAGATATCCCTGTTATGCAATTTTGCTCAGTTATAGTAAGCAAGCCAATGTACTGATGCGAACTATGTATACAGCTGTTTAATGTTAACATGTGTGACGTGTGCAGTACATACATGTGTGCATGTGGGAAGACTGGGAAGTGCCCGTGCGTGCGTGCGTGTGTGCGTGCGTGCGTGCGTGCGTGCGTGCGTGCGTGCGTGCGTGTCTGCGGACAGACACACCACCACGTACCTCCCTGGGATGGAAAAAAGAGATAAAAGAAGTCTTAAAATATCAAATCTTTCACCAACCACTTCCCCAGCTCCCTATCCCCTAAAGAGAATAGACGTGTGCATCAGAACATTTCCCTCCACCGTCCAGCTGAGCGTGATTGTACTTGACATGGCTCCATCACTAATGCTGACTGATTGATGCCCATTTGCTGGGCTCCTCATATTTATTTATTTATCTGTTTATTTGCGTGGAGTTTATTTATTGATGGGACTCGAGGATGTGATGGCAAATTCCCATTAGCTCCTCGGGTAGGCCTCGGGGGCTAACGGAAGGACAGGGGAAGCGTACATTTTGGAACATTTTCACATGAATGAGCCGGGGATGTTAGGTGAAGCGAGTTCACCTTTTTTATTTAGATTCCCCCAGTTGTAATGGCCCTTCCTCTCTGGTAATTGAAAAGTGATATGGCCCATTTAGTTACTTGTACTTGCACTAATCCCAGCGGTTTAGCGGGCGCTCCGATATTTTTTTTTCCCTTCCCTATTTTCATCTCATCCATTCCTTTCTTTTGACTCCTCTTCAGCTGGAGTCTAATGGGATAATTTCAGCAGGGTCAAGTTTCTCTGCGCGGCTGTGTGAGCTTTTCAGCTGCCCACAGCTGTGTTAACAGCGCACAGCGAGTATCTCTCGAAATTGACCCAAAACATACCCATGAGGAATTCAAATTGAGTATCTAACACTTACTTACCGCACATCTATTGTTTATCCCACCCCACACACACCTCCCCCA
>OMKX01054418.1:6449-17125 GCA_900302425.1 Brosme brosme
GGGGGGGGAGGGGGGCGCGTGGATGACAACACAGTTGTCTAATGACCATGTGGCTCTTACTTGGAGAAGGTCAGGAGAAGAAAGGGAGAGGCAGGGATCATGTTTGTCGAGCTATGCCTGAAGTCTTGAAACCCTCTCCACGGTCTGCCACACCAATGCCAGGGGGAGGAGCACAACACTTTTGTAGTTTGTAGAGGGTGTTTTGTAGCTTATAGAGGAACTTTGTAGTTTTTTAAAGACCTTTTGGAGTTTGAAGAGGGTCCTTTCTAGTTTTTTTAACATATTTTATAGTTTTGTTTAGAGAGGATATTCTTCAACTTCCCAAACAACAGCTTCAAAACGGTTCTCTTGTAATAGCAGTTGAGGAGTCTAAACTGCTCAGTGGACCTGCGCAAATGTACAAAAGTCCTCCAGTGTAGCCCAGTGTAAATGTACGTGCAGCCCAGTGTGAATGCCATGCAACCAACATCCATACCCTTTCAACAGCTGGCTCGCCACAGACGTTGTGCCAAAGTGGAAAAAGCCTTGGCGTTCATGGGCCTGGTGGAGACGCCCAGGGGTAGGGGCAGGTGCCAGGCCCGTGGACGGGGAGCTGAAACTGGGGCCAAGCGCCTCGCTTAAGGCCAGCGCAAACCAAACGATCTGACCGTAAATGCAGAGCACGGCCTGTAATTTATCTGACGTGGATGTCGGTAATAATTTAATCTCCCCAAAGAAAATAACACGGAGGGTGGAGCTACCTAATTATAGAAGAGTGAGAAAACCACAGAAACCGTGAGTGGGCCAGCGTGCACGCTGAGGAGTGAGTACTGAGGCACGGTGGCTCGGGTCGGCTGCACTCCCATGTTGTTGAACGTGTGTGCGTGCGTGCGTGCGTGCGTGCGTGCGTGCGTGCGTGCGTGCATGTGTGTGTGTGTCAGAAACGGTACAGAACAGTTTTCGAGAGAACTAGGATGACAAAGACAAGCCGCCAGAAAGCCCCCCCCACCCCCTAAGAATCCAAGATTCAGAAAGCTGTAAACCAAAGAACTGAGTTAAAGAAAACACACAAGGCACTCTTGAGACCTTATGAACACACTATCCACATTGTTGCAAATTATTGCCACCGATTCTCAAATGGGGTAGGGTAGCACAGTCTGAGTGTTATGATTGCATGCAGGTGTAGCGTGCCGCATGCAGTGAAGCGTGCAGGCCTGACATGCAGTTTGGGCATGCGCTACACTGCGAACGGCGCGCCTGACACAGCGTCGACATGCATGGCTGCAGAGAGCGGGAACTCGGGACGTGATGAGCTCATGGTCGTCCATCCAGCTTCACACGCGTTGCTTTGAACAAGTGCAGCCTGCTGAAGCCTCACCATCTAATCACCCGGTGGAGTAAATCATGGGTTGTAATTTTGACATTTAGAAACCACCGTTTCTTGATACAGTGGTCCACCAGATGGAGGAGACGGAGGAGGAGGAGGAGGAGGAGGAGGAGGAGGAGATGAGCAAGAATCACTTTGGCTTTTGTTCTGGAAGGTTATTTTTGTTCTGTGAGGAGGAGGGCTGGATGGTCTATGGGTTGTGAGTGTCGAACTCCCAGCCCAAAGGCTCTGGGTTTCTACCCCAATGTTCACAGTCTACCTGTTCGTCATCATTGAGCCATGATCCAGCTTGTTAATTACATGTATCCAAATAAATTCACTCTAAGCCGCTTTGGATAAAAATAACTGCTAACCGATTATATAGTAATTGGTGCCATAGCGTTATTCTGTTGGCTCTGAAGGTGATTAGAAGCAGATTAATGGAAAAGACGAGGATGCCCGCACCGGAGAAGTGGATGGTGTTTGACTGTGTGGTCTGTGGGAGTGCAGGTTTGAGCCAAACTTCACTATGTCATGCCAGATGGAACAATAATGGGCAAACCACTCCAAGTTCCGCCTAACAGCACCCGTATGCTGAGAAAATATCCGCTCTATGTACAAATCTTGGTCTTCTCATGTTTTTTTTACATTATCGCCCTTTTGATAAAATGGTCCAACTTAATCCAGATGTTTGACAGCAGACATTTCCATTTCATATATCTGCTATGCATATTGAAATTAAGTAGGGATACAATTACCCTCGCTGAGTAGTACTAAAAAATTATATTAATTGACCTCGTTATCTAAAATGTATGGACCCTAATTGGTCAGGGCGGGGTCATCTAATGAATGCCTGCGGTGGTTTCATGGTGGTCCTCCAGTATGTCTTCCATCTCATTCAGCCAGATCTTTCGATGGACCTAAAGTGATACGACAGACACATTTGTCCACTTTTTCAAAGGACACGGCCCCTTTCCGGACACACCTGCAGGTAATTACCAGTGATTAGCCCTGGGCCAGTGTGGACATCCCTCTCTCTCGCTCTCTGACCTTGAGACATTTCCCCTCTTCTTTCCCATACGTTCAGATACCGCTCAGCAATAACAGCGCTGAACCACAACAAAAGCCTCTTCTGTATTCTAGGCACCATTTATATAGTTCATAGTCGAAGGTCTTATCTTGGTGTCTATCATAGATATTTCTGTATTTTAAACCTTTTAAATGGTTTTTGACAGATAGCTCTACATACCTGCCAAACGGCTGTATAATAGAATTAGCATTGGCATAATTTACAGTTAGAGATGAGTGCAAAGAGTTAAAAGATATTTTATAGTTGGTCATAAATTACTTACTAATATTAGTGCTCATTAATGTCTAACTGTGCGTTCAGACCAAAAGCGCACAAAGAGGAACATACGCCTTATCCGCCCTGTCCACACCACCTAAGTCGCTTTTGTCGCTTTTGTCACCCTTTGGAATGTTTGTTCTTGCTTCTAAATTTAAAGGGCCCGCACGCCACTCGCGTTTAAACACCACCACGCAACTACTGCTATAGCCAAGGCCCATCCCTTTACCGACATCATTGATCAAGGAAAGTGACTTGATAAGTCATTAAAAACAGAATTACTCCACAATCCAATATGAATGGAATGATCCCTATATGCAAATAGCGTCAAATCGTAGAGGACCGGCTGTCCTGCTACGGCAGCAATCAAAATTTCAAGCGCCATCTCGGGAACGAATGTTTGGTAGGAACCAAAATTCTGCGGGTTGTTCTCTGGGACCCACCTGAACGAGGGACGTCAGCAGATCAAGACATCCCCATTGGTTATCGCATGGCTTTACCGCCTTTACCTCCTAGACGCGTCATAGCTCATTACATAAAGTTAGAGGATTTTTAACTCGCTTTTTCCGCCTATTCCGCCTATCCCGCCCGCCTCCACCTTTGCCGCTTTCTCCGCCCGCCTTTCTCCTCCCAATAGAAAGTGAATGACTTCCGGCGCTTGGTGCGCTTTTGGTCTGAACGCACAGTAAGAGCGTCTTCAATAGAAGAAACCCCTGTGAAGTGTGACCAGGTGGTCAGACACTTATATGCTTCTATGCTGTGATTGTGTGCCTCCCAAGTAGATGAAGTTCTATACAGAGTCGCCTTCACTGCATATTCTCGGCCACTGGCTCTCTAACTCACTTCCCAGCTGTGTTTCTGGTGGCAGAATGTGTCGTACGTTTTTATTAACCCTGGGTCCCAGCACTAGCTTTGGGTTCCACCATTTAGTGTGGAAATTGCCTCATTCTTTCTGTCCTCCATCCTCTCTGTTACACTCTTACCACCCAAGGTGGCTCTCACAGACGGACACGTTCATCTGGGAGATCCTAAATCTTCCCAACCTTCAAACACTGTGGTTGGAGAGAGAGAGAGAGAGAGAGAGAGAGAGAGAGATTATTTTCTTACTCTTCTTCTTGGTCACAAACACACAGAATCTCTCTATACCTCCGTCACTCCATCACTGTAGAGCAGTGCGGAGTTGGTTAATTGGTTACAGACAATTCCTGGTTAGCATGTTGTATACGCACCCCCACACACATTGCTCACTTCCTCTGATAACTTGACTTTAATTTGTAACAAATGTGTGTGGTATTATAACACCAGGACAACTGCAGTAAGAAGCTGTATGGTTGTTTTTTAAATCTCAGGGGCCTACTACAGGTCCCTGAACTATTAAAGTGACCCTGTGCCCTGGTCGGCCCCCTCAGGCAGCTACAGATAAGAACTACAGGGCATTTAGAGCCGTACTTAAGACAAATGCTGAAACGTGTTCCTGCGTCTGCGAGTCCAAACCAATTCTGCTGCTCAATTTAAGCTGTGCAATGAACCCTGTTAGTAGGATTGCTTTTTTTGGGGGGGCAAATTCTCTGAGATTAAACGGTAGAGCCTACATAGATTTGTTCAAACCACAGCACATGTTCTATTGAACTCTCTGGAAGATTACTATCCACTTATCCACAAGACAGATGCCCTGTTTTGGGCTCTGTTTTTAAGTTTAGGGGCACATGTTACTCATTTTATGCAGGATATTTTTTTTTGTGTTTTGTTTTGTTAAACGTGGCTGGTAATAATGACCGTATCCTACTGTTTTCAATGTTAATTAAGAGTGCTGGGCTAATATTCCAAACAGACAAAGTAGAAAAATCCCACCGAAATATTGACGAGGAAGTTTGTTAACCTTTCCATTGATTTACTTATACTACCTGTAATATATATATCACTAGGAAACAAGGGACTGGAATTGGCAAAGAAATACGTAATATCTCATTTTAATGACCATTTCGTATTTGAGTGACTTAATGAGAGAGGAATCAATTCTCGCTACTTTCTGTCTCCAACTTTTATAACAGCTGTCATAGCAACTCAGAGTCACTTTTTGATTTGATCTTCAATCCGACTGATCGCGATGTACCTCTTGGACCTCTTAAGACTCATTTCCAAATGTGTGTTTTCCATCTTGGAGAATGACAACGCCAGCTGGCCACACAGACGGTTGACTTGTAATTACAAGTTCTGGTAACGCATGGCATTCATCACCACTCCATCCCAGCCCATCCCACCATAGTCATAAACCTTTTGGTAACGTCTCACGTCTTTTAAGATGTGGCCGGCCGTCGAAGCGACTGTCACTTTGGTTCTGAATACAATTACAGCGCCAAGAGAGAGAGAGAGACACAAGCCAGGAAATTCTGTTATTATTTGAACTCTGTTTGCGGTTGTGGCCCCCGAAACAGTATACCATAATAGAAACCACCCTAGTGGCTTTGTCAATCCAATTAAACAAGCCATCCCCTTGAGTTAAACTATCTTGATTCCTGATTGCATCTGCCATCAAGTCAGCTCATACGCTGGGGGGTGGCGATGATGGGACTTGTGTAGAAGGTAATAACATTTTTAAGTTGGCCTATGGGCCAACTTTGAATTCAACCAAAGTGTTGCTAAAAATGGAACCCATCCACTTTGAATAAACCTTGGATAAACTAGACATAAACTCTCACAAACCCAGTGCTGCTTTTAATTTGACAGCTCTGTTTATAAGTCATGTTGTGTACTATTTTACATGTTGTGTGAAAAAACTAAACATTTTTACTTCTCCTAAAAGGAAATTCCAAGATACCAGAAATGTGTGTTGTGCACGGGCGACATTGCACATATGCTTAAACTATCAGCAAGCTGTAAATTCTTTACAGCTAAAGGTGAACTTTACAAAAATGACTTTAGCTGCGGGAATGAAATGGAGGGGCAGACATTGGACGTTAAAGTAACATGTGTCAGTTTGACAGTTTAAGGACATGGTAAAGATTTGCCAAAAACAAATGTTGAGTATGTAAAAGATGTTAATACACTTTCCGTAGCACAAAATGCCCGCTTGTTCTGTTGAACAGCAGCACTTTCCATTGCTTTACATTACAGTTGGTCTTGTTTCTCAGTGATGGACAAACTACGACTTTTTCTGTGGCTGTTAAATTTAATTACACCGTCACAGGTGCTGTGGACTTTGAACACATGCACAAGTGTACACACACACAAACTAAATGCCCCACACTCATGAGAAAAGTAGAAAGTAACTCATTTTATACTACAATGTGTGACAGCCACTCCTCCCCTCAAAAAAACTATTATTTTAATGAATTTGATTGGAAAGTCAACAGTTTATATGAAACTATGTTTGAAACAATATTTGTGCTTTGCAAGTCGGATTTCCTGAGATTTTTCAATTAAATAAAAAAGTTAAAGCATACACATTTATGTTTAAACAAGAATAGAGCTGTCCGTAGTTTTCGTCCTCAATAATTAATAGTTGTAGTCATAACGCAAGTACCCAATGACAGTAATCCCAAAAACACATAGTACACACAGACAGACACAAGCACACACAAAAACAAGGGAGGGCCAAATAAGTAAACAAACAATGAGTCCAGCTTTGTCGCCTATGTTGATCCTGTGTGGCTGGGGCGGCCATTTTAATGAGGTGGCAGACGAGAACTTCAAAGGCTACCCGCGATGACCTGAGAACTGTTATTTAACAGCTGATCACAGAGAGGGCGGACATCTTGTCTTTTCCCGCAAAGAAAGAAGGAGAAGTTATCAGATTATAAATTGTGGCATTTAAAGTGTTAGGACTGTACGGTTGAAGTCTCTGACTTCATTAATATTTTGTTCCTTGGTTGAAAACTAGATTCATGCTGTGAATCATTTATCTTGGCAAGGTTGACGAGTGATTTATTAAATTATGATATTAGGCCTGTCAGTTATTCATACATCACATGTCACATGCACAGACTGACAGACAGACAGACAGAAAGACACACACACACACACACACACACACACACACACACACACACACACACACACACACACACACCTATTTGTATGTCTATGTTAATGTAATCACTATGATGCATTAAAGACTACTGTTTTAAGAGAATTGTATTAAAGAAACTGCCAAAAATATGAATTAATTCAACTAAATCTGTTAAAAGAGCTTCAATAAAATAAGTCTGTAAAGTTGCTGTTACCTACTCTAAACACAATCCGTCGTGCATCTTTATTTTCATGTATGTTTATGTATTTTCCCCCATTGATCAGGGCTAAACAGAAGGGCTGAAATACTTTAGACAGCACCATCGCTCGTGTGGCGCGCGGCTATACTCTGTATACTGGCAGCGCTCGTCCTAAAAATATCCCTCGCGAATGCGCACGGATCAAAGGGGGCAACGCCGTCGCCGCTGAATCCCAGCCCATCCTACCACCCCAACATTTAGCCTAACCCTAAACCCGAGTCATAGGAGGAGCGTGCACTTGCGCAGCAGCCTAGCAAAAGGCGCATAGTGTAAAACCGCTCCGGCTCAGAGGAGAGAGAGAGCGGCTCAGATTTCAGCGAGCGCACTGACGGCTGATCAGCCAGAGACACAGGGAGCTCCAGAGAGCTGCAGCTACACCGCCTGGACAGCACCATCAGATGGCTCTGCTGAAACTCGGTGCAAAGTGAACAGAGTTGACTTGGTTTTGTTATTCTTGGTTTTGTTACTTAACCGACTTGAACGATGCCCAACACCACAGGAATGTGTCGTGTTTTGATTTTGTTATAAATACTTATTTGAGAATATCAAGCAAGATATAGTTTGGGAGGAGGACAGCTGCAAGACTTTAAGTCCAAAAGTAGTATTTTTTTATTTTTACTCTTCTTAATTCATATTTGGATTTCGTTGTGGGGAAAAAAAATCGAATAGTTATAGTAGGCCTATATGCAAAATGGAAGAGGAACGACAGTGGAGCGCTACCGGTCAACCCAAAGTGCGGAGGACTTGTAACGACAAGGACGCTTGCAAGAAGCCGCTTTGGAGAAACTTTGGAGATTTTGCCGGCCTAACAATTTGTATAATATTAAGCCTCTTGTCTCTGGGAGTTTGCACGGCGGTCTTTCTGCGGACGTCGGAATTGCAGTCACGGATATTCAGCCTTGAGCAGCAGCGGGACTCGCAGTTCACCGCATGGATGTCTTCGGAGCAGGTGGAACCCGTTATCCTTGCCCGTCTTGATCGGATTCTGGAAGAGGTAAGCGCCAATGGTCGCAGAAATGTACTTCTTGTTAAAAGCTGGGCCACACGAGGTGCAACTTTAATGCTAAATGTTGCGATACTTCATGCACTCTCTTCCGTTCTATGAGTCTTGACTTATTTTCAAGAAAGGTTTACAGGCATTAGAAGCCCTTGCAGTTGGAATGGTGTTTAAAACGTTTTTGCTTCATTTTTATATTACCAATAAGGCCCCCTCCTTAACAACAATTAACGTTTTCAGATCCACTCACTTTGCATTACTTTGTAGATAACCCTGAGTCGCGCTCTCCTTTAACATCTGTTGTGAAAAACAGTTGTTTGGCCCCGGTTTGCCCTTTAATTGACCACTTCCACAGCTACACTAACAACCTCTTCCACGGTGATTGAAGTCCGTAGGCAGCCTATTTTCCTTTCCTTTTGTTTGCTTTGACACAACCTGAGTTGTTTGAGTCCCCTCCACTTTCACTCTGGGCATCTCCTAATATTTAGAGGCGCTGTAAGCATTTGTCCGCTCCGTGCAACAGAAATACCATTACAATATTACATTTTCAATATTAAACGAAGGCCTACACGTGGGGGAGATTTGTAACAAATCATACATTGACTCAATTAAAATTGAGTAAAACAGACCATCAAGTAAGAACAATTGGCAAAATTAAACCTATTAGGTTTCTATTCTTACCTAAATGTTTTAATGGAAACTTTGTACATGTTGTCACTGCTCTGTAGTCTGTCAGAAGTTACACACTGAAGGGAATTGGAGTTTAGGATTTCAGCCTAAATAAGGACTTAAAGGTTAATAAATGTTGTTCACTTCACGTCTCAAACAAGCATCCCAAATTCGCAGACTCCATGAAATCCAAATCATCCACTCCGATCCTTAAATGTTGCTCATGCTTTCGGAGAGAGAATTTACAATTAGCTATGAGGCAGACTGCTCTCCATAGACCCTCTCTATAGGCAGGGAACTGGCTGTGCATTTTCCAGAGCAGGAGCTGTGTGTGCAGTGCACCGGCCAGACTCTGAGGTGTGGAAAGGGGAGAAATACAGCCTCCCCCGGTCCTGGTTTCGTCACCCAGGTCCCTGCAGACACCCGTAGACCCCTCAACTCCGTACAGCCTACGGCATGCGTTTGGGTGGCCCCCCCACTCTCAGTGACAGATACCTCAGCACGTGCACAGGCAAGCGTGTTGAACAATAAAAGCAGGCACGCATGCCCCAGAAACACACGTGTGGGAAACACAGCATCCTTTGGTGGAATATGCAGACAAATGCATTTTTGTGCTGTGGAATAGTGGAATAACTTGCAATAGCGTCCTGCAGACTGAGTGCATGTGAGTGAGAGAGGTAGAGAGAGAGGGGTAGAGAGAGAGGGGTAGAGAGAGAGAGAGAGAGAGAGAGAGAGAGAGAAAGAGAGAGAGAGAGAGAGAGAGAGAGAGAGAGAGACCAGCTCTGCTCTCTGTCAGAGCACACTGAGTAAGGAGGACGTTGAGAAGAGAATGGTCTCTTCTTCGCTCCCATGCTCTCAGATAGATGCACCAGAAGTCCTGCTTTCTGCCTGGTGGAATAATTTGGTCAAGAGAGAAGAATTCTTAATCACAAGTTCTCGGCACAACTCTCAGAACTTCTTCATTGCCGTTCAAAAAACCCAATACCAGGAACAGAACCAATTAATAATTGTATTTAATTATTAAACACTGATTTATCTCAACAGTACACAGTGTGGATTTTTGGTCTACTGAATACATCTTTTTTTTAAATAAATCTTGTCCATCTACAATGGACAGGACAGTGAAAATGTACAGGAATTGAAAGAGAGAGGGAATGAGCATAAGTGTATAGATACAGATACGTCGTGCAGGTTCTTATCAAACCTGGGTCCCTACCAGGTATGTTGCCTTCATGCACACTAGCGGGTTGAGCCACTGCCCCGCCAAGAATATGCTTTTGAAATATAATTAGTTTCCCATTATAGGCATCTGGCATGGCTGTATGTCTAAAGATCGTGTGAAATCAAACAGCTTTTCTTATATCTCCTATATGTGAATGATTCGTAGCATTGGATCCTCTTATTGTGGACATTTTCCAAGGAATCAATAGGTCTTTTTATAGCCTGGTATGGTTCCAATCCCCAATACCTCCACCGTCCCACCGCTAGTTCAAACGCTGTCGTGGATTGTAGATGTTTTGCGTTAAGCCCCCCCGACATCCAAATTTAGCAGCGCTGGAATTCCTCAAGTACCTCGGTCTCTGTTTCACAAGCCCTTTGTGTACATGACCTCTGGGCTCCGCACCATGACCTTCAAGTGGCAGCGGCATGACAGCGTTTACAATGAGCAAACGACACACGGGCGCTTCCTTCATCACAAGCGTTGGCAAACAGCAGATAGCCGGCCAGCACGCAGCCAATCGATGGGTCAGCTCGTTGCGCATGACGGAATGCTTTCAAACGAGTCCTCAAACCGCTCAACGATTAATTCTAAACAGGACTTCTAACCACCCGCAGGCCGGACAGGCACGGTGCTGAAAACTCTTAAGTGCACTACAAACGCAGTGGGGTGGGGGGTAGGGCAGCATATTAGAGATCTTCAAGCTAATCTGATGAGGGGATTGTGAAAGCCACTGTCATACTCCTGAAATAGCACGCTTAAACCACATCAAAACCTCCCGCATCGGGTTACCATTAAAGTGGGGGAGGCGGAGAGGCGGGGAATGCACCCAG
>OMKX01054419.1:0-10334 GCA_900302425.1 Brosme brosme
GATCGGATCGTATAATGGCATCTAGAATAACCATGGTTTGACTCAGTTACTTGCCTGAGATTGTGACTCAGGCATTAAGCACTCTTCACCACATTGATCATCATCTAACTGCTTTTTTCTGTTCCATTTCCTGCTGCTCATGCCACCTCTGCAAGTAGCCACAGAGTGGAACGGTGCATAGCGTAGGAGGGCTACTCTATGTATGCACGTCTCCACCACAAGATGAAAGCAAACAAAAAAGCAATGTAGAAAGCGATCGAGGAAGGGATTTTATTTAAAACGACCCGTCCATCCACTCTCAACCAAGACCGATCACCGTTGCTGATCACCGGTTGTCAAGCTGTTATTACGTTTAATGACCTAAAGTACTTAAGAGATTCTCTTTTTTAACTAAAAGCAGGAAAGGGAAGGAGAGGTGTGAGTGTGAGTGTGTGCTCAGACTGAGCCCCCCCCAGGTAACACATCACACGTACCAGTGCAGGTAGTTGATGGAGTAGCTCCAGTGGTCCTCGATGTGCCAGCAGAAGGACGAGAAGCACATGCCCACGTACAGCCAGGGCAGCGTCATGCCGCAGATGTCGGCCGTGACGTGAGTCAGCACGGACGGGTCCATCATCGCCATGTTGTTGAGGTTCCAGCCACACTTGAGGTATTTCTGAAAGCGAGAAACATGCATATTTATGGTGCAATAAATATTTGATCGGCCAACAACGCATAATGAGACGGCTCCGCGGGTTGGCTTACTTCGTCTGCCGGCGACACCTTGAACCGCCCGTTGGGGATGGGGAATCCGCTCCCAAACTCCTTGGAGGCGATGTCGGCTCCGTATTCTACGGTGACGTCCTCCTCGATGGCGCCCACTAAGCGCCAGAACTCCTTCTCCACCAGTTCCGTCGGCACCATCTGTCCACAGGCAGAGCAACAAACACACTAAATGTTCAGAGGCCGATTTCAACCGCGGAATAAGAAACCGAGTAACCAAAAACAAATCTTCTCATCTTCTACTCACGTGCACGGGCATGTTGAAGTAGTCTGACTTGAACGCGTCCGCCATTTGCCCAAACGCACGCAGTGAGTAGTCCCTGTACGCCTGCTCAAAGCCAAAGGCCTCCTGAGGTTTGCTGCATTCCTGCTCACGAAAATGAAGAGGAAACATTTTCAATATTGTGTTGATTCGTTTAAAAGTCTGCCTTGAATGTATTTTAATACTTTGTAGATATTATAAAACGTGTGAGCTTAAAAAATATATATATTTACAAACTAAGCCTGGCTTTTTCATCCCCAAAGCCTTCTTGCAGGCCTATCCACTTGCTTTTGAAACCTGAAACCTCGTCGCACTTAAAGATTTCCCTAGCTGCTCCGATGTTGACCTCATGTTTTGACGGTTCCACCTCCCTGGCTAGAGGTTTCGGCTAAAAGCGTCTTGCCACACGCCACCTGCATGAACGTAAAACAAGTCTCCTCCCACCCGCTCCTCCAGGGGGTGGGGGTTGACGAGGATGAGGGACATGCTGTTCTCACCTGAGCCAGACACTTGGGGCACCTCCAGTCTCCCTTGGGGACCTCCTGGAGGGAGGGGATGAGGCAGAAGGTGTGGTAGCTGTCGTCGCAGCCGTCACACAGCAGCAGGCGGTCCTCGTCCGCCCCGCTGCCGCACACCAGACACACCACCAGGTCCACCTGCACAGGGAGGCAGCGTCCCTTTGGTTTGTGCCGCGAATATAAAACATGTGGCCATGAGATACACACACACACACGCTCACACCCACACACAAATGCATTTCAAATGAATGGATATGAGATGATTGTAGATGGGTTTTTTGAGTGTTCTGGGTTACTCTGGGAGTCCTGTATGCATGCATCCGGTAGTAAGGAGGCTTTTAACGGTAGGACAGTGGATCCACTTACTGGGCTTGGGGGAACCAGAGGAACCGGAGGTAGGTTTTTCTTGTACCGGGACTTGATTTTATCAGCCTCCATCACTGGCTCTTTTACTTCCACTGGCTCTTGTTTCACAGTAATAGCAAGCTCTTTCTCTGCGAAGCGACAGGAACGGTAGTCATTACTAATGGTAAATAGCAGCACCATGGCAAACAGAGGCATAACTTGGCGACAGCAGGCCGCACAACGTGTCCTACCAGGTTCCGGTTTGGCAACAAATGAACCCATCCTCCGCCGCAGGTTAGGCCTGTTCTCACAGCCCTCTTCAGTCCTCACCTGAACTACCTACACAAACGAAGACATACGCAGCCGTCACAGACGTGTGGAAATAACTTCATTAGAAATGTTTATTGTGGATGTTCTGGATACGATATGGAAACATTACATGTGTTACAACTATTACATGTTGGAAAACGTAAGTCAAGGCGTAGCTGAGTGGATATTGTGGTGGTGGCTGATCGCTGGCAGGGCGGTGCTGCTCTGTTGTGGAAGCCCTACCTCAGATTTCAAGTGCTTGGCTTTGTAGGCGTTGGGGCAGACCATCTCAGGCTGCGGGGGGGCCCTCTGGGGCGGCTCATGGGCCATGAAGTCCTTGGAGTCCATGCTGTCGGCCGGCAGGTTTGGCTTCTGCATGTACTGCAACACATAGGCGTCACAGGAACTATTTATACAGACAACCTCTTATGAGAGTGAGTTGAACATCTAATTGGAAATAGCAGGTTATGTCTAAATAGCCTTATATTTAATTGGGAAATTGTTTATGTCTAAAGTGTGTTAGATTTCATTTTGTGAAGAAATGTAATAAGAAATTGTGTAATAAACATGAGTGATGCGTGTGTTATGCTTAACATGCGTCTGTGATACCGAAAGTGTAAGTCTGAGGTTATTGAAGCCACTCCCAAACAATAGCTAAAGAGTTCTGGGTGATGGTAAACACAAGCACATGGGGGGCTGCCGTGTGAGTGACAGGCATGAGGAAATGATCACTCTGCTCAACGAGCAGTAAGGCCAGATTCCCTTTGCAGCCAGGAGGTGAGCAGATGTAACCGGAAGTGCATATCTGATAACAGTAGCTAGGAACATAACCGCGAGTGTAGACCACTTGCTGATAGAGGGGGTGGAGTGCCGTCATGCGTTCCTCCTTTTGAACAGATTTACACATGACAGGATACAATAATGTAGAGCGAAGATGGTGGACGAATTAAGTCATGTCACCCATGGAACAGTAAAGAAAAACAAAGAAAGAGAAGCGGCGTCACGCCGAAGCAGAAGGCATCTGTTAGAGCCTGTGGTGGAGAAGATGGAAGATGTGGGAGGATTGTGAAATAAAGAATGTCTGTTAACGGGGGACGAAAGATAAAACAGAACGCCTTTTAGTTTGTAGTTCATTTAATCCGTTTTGTACTTAGGATGTTCTTACAAAACGATGGCTGACTTTGGTATAAGACGTCAATATTGTAGTTTGTCCTCAAGTCCAGTTAACTGGTAACTACAGTATATTTCAGAAAATATCTTAAAATACAAAATAAACGTCACATGGTTTACGACCATCTGACAAATATTGCAACCCACATTTGCTTGGAAATATACAGAGCAGCACCCACGCCAAAATAGAAGAACGTGTTAATCCTAGGATTTCAGATCTCCTTAATCAAACGTACCTTTTCATATTCGGGGTCAGCCTCCAGACGCTTGACTTTGGAAGCTGGCTCCGGGGCCTGAGGTCAGAGAGAGAGCTAGGGTCAAACATGAACCCCTCCATCTCCCTTGAATACACCCTCCTCCCAATGCTTTCTGGTTATGCATGTGGTGCAAAATCGCTGTTCAATCTTGACCAGGCACCGGATAACAAACTGGCCTGACATAAATCGGTCATGGACAAAGTTAATAATACAGTTAATTATCAAACTGAACAGAAATCTGCTCACAGGGACAGGCTTTGGTCTGACGATGTCCTAAGTGTGTGCGTGTGCGTGTGTGCGTGTGTGTGTGTGTGTGTATGTGTGTGTCATGAGGCCTAGCACAAACCTGGACATAATTGCACTCACCAGGAGGTTTGCTCCACTCTGAAACAGATTGTAGGGGTAAAGGACTTTCTCATAATGTGCTCGTAGATGTGAGCCAATGGCCTTGCCCGGGGCAAAGCCCATCTGTAGAGCGATCTTAGTCCACCGCCGGTCCCGGCAGACCAAATCAAACCCACCCTCGTCTGCGACCAGCTGGAGGACAACAGTTGACACCGAGTTACATTACTCATGTATAGTTAATAACAACCAACATCATTATTTGTGTTTACGTTTCTTAAATAGCCACCTTATTTAGTCTGTAAAGATCCAGAATTTTCCTCTCCACGTGGGGAATCTTCAAAGGACATCCCTGTAGATCCCAGAATTTGGCGATTTGGTCCAAGAAGTTGAGCTTCACTCTGGTCTGTGCCTGGGAACAGGGACACATCGAAGCAGGTTGAAACGAGAAAAGAAAAGGACATACTCAGATATCATTCAAAACAGATCACGAGGGCTTGTGCTGTATATGATGTTATATACACGATACAAATATATTATATATTTTGGAAAACACACACACATATGAAAATATTATGTTTAATTGCTTATCATTTTCATCATTTTTTTGGCCATTTTCAATACTATTTTCAATAATTCTATTACAAAATAATATCTACATCAACATGCAGTATTCAAATGTGTATTCACAATTAAAAAGCATCCTACCTCTAGCTCGTTGAGCCTCTGGATCCTAGGAACAAAGTGGAGTCTGTCCACGTCACAGGCAAACGGAGGTTGCCATCCCTGAACAGCCAGGAAATAAATTTGCATTTAAGAGACATGATAGCACCTGAAGGTCATATTGTTTTACAGCACACTAGAATCTAAATGCATCAGTTTTTATCAACGTTCAAGTTCTATTCTTGGGCTGATGACAAAGAAAACGGTTGAAAGTAGTTTGGAACAACATGGCACAGGTTTTACACAAAACTGACATGGAATCGTCTTAAGTAAAAACACGAACATAATGGCCGCAACAAAAACATCACTAAAATACATATCCACATACAAAGAAAGATGGTATACATTGTTCAGCCATGGCTAGCAAGAAAGAAAATGATTGTCTTAATTATAACATGGGCTGACATACATTGTTATATTAAAGCTCAAATGTATGAGATTCATTTTTTTTTTACAAATCGCCCAGTTTTATAATGCCAATTCTCAAATCATCCATGAGGAAAGTTATTTTACCTCACCAGCCAACATCCCCCACTGACACACAAAATGGCCAGATGGAGCACTCACTCAAACAGCCCTGCTTACCACAAAGCCAACATGGAGGACAACACCCCAACACGACTGGAGACCAACACTGGTTGATATATACTATACCCATTAGGCATTGCCATAATATGATATTTAATCATTCTAATGGAATAGGACAAATATATTAAACTTCAAGTTAAAACTTTTATAGCTCATTAGCAGTGAAGCAAAATTGTTCCACCATGAATAATTCCTGTTATATTTGACAGATCACCACAAGATAGACCCACACCATAGTAAAAAACCAACAAATTGAACTAAAAAAACACTAAGAACTAACCAAAGGCCGATGGATCACAGTCTTTACAGTTAATTCATTATGGACACCATAACACCATGTTCTCACAAATGCATGAGTGCATTTTCAGGAATAGGGGAGCACGAAAAACCGGCATGTCTAATTATTTTATTGTTCCAAATGATGAACTGGTTATTGGCACAATCGTATGAAATGCTGCCGAATGGCTTCCGCATAGTCAACTCTGTCAATGTGCTCAATGATGACAGGTTACTGAGCTACATGCTATCGTTAGCCTGCTAGTTAGCCGGACTTGTCAGCATCATTGAACCACTAACTTAAGACGTGTTAGCATGTTATGCATGCGACAATAACATCACAACGGCAACATATCGCTGTCTCGATGCTGTCGCTAACATCACCTGAGGGAGAGAGAGAGCATAGAGAATGGAATAATGAAGGAAAGCTAGCAACACAAAGAATCAGCACAGCCTGTCCGCCATGTTGAAAGTCCCTTTAAATCCTTCATCCCTCGCCTGTTCTGTCCATCTTTTGCTTTACTGGTCGTGTACAAAAATGTATGTATGTAATGTCCATGGAATGGTTATTGATCTGGTTCGTAGCTGTTACTCACCGGAGGCGGGCGGACTTTACAGATGCCTGTTTTTTCAGCGATTGGACGGATTTTGTTGATGAACGCAAACGGATCACCGAATTCTTCCCAGCTGGGCTCGAAGACCGGGCACTCCGGAGGCGGCTTGAACTCGTCCGTCCGAGGTCGGGACATCGTTATCGATCGAAGTGGACGCCCAGATGAGCAAAACTCGCTCCAAAGTATATAATGGTTATGTTATTCCAAAGGGCTCCTCCAGTCTTTACCTTTCCACCGTCAGTATCTCTCGGCAGACATCAACACGAGAAGCTGCTCTCACACACACACACACACACACATCCACGCACAGTGAACTGACTGTTCCAAGGCAGTGAGCACGTCCGCTCAAAAAAATAGATACCAGATTATTTTTTCCAACGTTTTTTTTTAATGCAATTTCAATAACACCCATTATATCTATTTCAATAACACCCATTAGCACAACCGTTTTCGCAAACACAAGTAGGACTAAACAGATGTTTTTCTTTCAAGAACCTAAAGTAGTAGTGTTCCTCAGATATGATATTTCCATTGACTCAAGATGATAGGGAACAAAATACATAGCCTTATCTCCCATCCAATCCTTTCTTACTTTTGGGATATTACAATTCCTTCTGGTTTGAATGTGCGTTGTTTTCAAAGAAAATGCCCAATATCATACTCCCCTAAGAGCAGTAAACCTTACAGTCATGACTTTGGTCAAATTTGGCATCTAAAAAGTGTTGATCTTAACAGCATTGGTATTTATTTAGTGGCCTATTGTTCGTTATGCATCGTATCAATTTGACTTGCAAATAATCACCAGAAAACAAAGGTCATTAAAACACACCAGAGTGATAATCTGAATACATTTGTTTGTATTCATGAGATGAAGGACAATGCTTTATGAAACAAAAACGATGCATTGTATCTTTCATTGACTAAGTCTCTTATTAAGCCATTTTTTGGGCTGTTTGTAAAGCCGGTGTTAGAAAAGTCAGTCATATGATGAATTATTTACTTGACTGTCTACAAACAATTTTCCTTTGTAACCTATGTTTACACTTGGGCGGATGGATATTTTCAGGTGACAGTTCCATGGCTGCCGGGACTCGTTCTTTAAATAGCCATATGACTAATTAATTTAGCTTTGCAACATTGCTGATATTCAGTGACAATCAGTTGTATCTTATCATTGAATATTCTCACAAATAAACCTCCATTTTCATGCCACACACCTTGGTTAACATCGGGTTACATCGGGGAGTTTTCTCTGTATTTTTAGAAAAACACAACGTGGCATTAGGCCTATTTCCCTTTTATTTTAGACATGCTTTTTTTTTTACGTAATGCAATTTTTATGCAATATATAACAGAAGATGGGTGACAACCTCAAAGTGTTATTATGAAGTGCTCAATTATCTTAGAAAGTAACTCAAAGTAAGGGTTTGAACAAATTATCATTTGAACAGTAAAAATACAAAATTGCTAATAAAAAGTAGAAGAGAAGACAGTAATGTAATCACAGCCTGAGGTCTAAAGGATCACTACTCTTCACCCAATTCATCATCATCCGAGTCTGTACTCATTTTGCCTAACTCCTCATAATCCTTTTCGAGACAGGCCATATCTTCCCTGGCTTCATTAAACTCTCCTTCCTCCATGCCCTCGCCCACGTACCAGTGGACAAAAGCACGCTTAGAATACATGAGGTCAAACTTGTGGTCCAAACGGGCCCAGGCCTCTGCAATAGCCGTGGTGTTGCTCAGCATGCACACAGACCTCTGGATCTTGGCCAGGTCGCCCCCAGGCACTGCAGTTGGAGGCTGGTAGTTAATCCCCACCTTTTGAGGGGGGAGGGGGAAAAGGGGTTGGTTCAAAGAGATACGTTTTCAAACCATAGGGTACAAAACTGATTCAAAACAAAGTTAATCCACAGTGAAATACTCACCTTGAAACCAGTGGGGCACCAATCCACAAACTGGATGGAACGCCGGGTCTTTATGTTGGCGATGGCTGCGTTCACATCCTTGGGGACGACGTCGCCGCGGTACAGCATGCAGCACGCCATGTACATGCCGTGACGGGGATCACACTTGACCATCTGATTGGCCGGCTCGAAGCAGGAGCTGGTGATCTCCAAGACGGAGAGCTGCTCGTGGTAGGCCTTCTCGGCGGAGATGATGGGGGAGTAGGTGACGAGCGGGAAGTGGATGCGGGGAAACGGGACCAGGTTGGTCTGGAACTCCGTCAGGTCCACGTTGAGGGCGCCGTCGAAGCGCAGCGAGGCGGTGATGGAGGAGACAATCTGCCCGATGAGGCGGTTGAGGTTGATGTAGCTGGGGTGCTCGATGTCCATGTTGCGTTGGCATATGTCGTAGATGGCCTCGTTGTCCACCATGAAGGCACAGTCGGTGTGCTCCAGGGTGGTGTGGGTGGTGAGGATGGAGTTGTAGGGCTCCACCACGGCGGTGGACACCTGGGGGGCTGGGTAGATGGCGAACTCCAGCTTGGACTTCTTGCCGTAGTCTACTGACAGGCGCTCCATCAGCAAGGAGGTGAAACCAGAGCCGGTGCCACCTCCAAAGCTGTGAAAGACCAGGAACCCTTGTAGACCCGTGCACTGATCCGTCTGGAGGAGGATTGCTCATTAGCATTACATATTAGGCAGTGACATAGTGTCATAACATTATTCAGTAACATTATTTTCCTAGTGAATTACGGTATATTGCATTCAAATACCAACCAAACAAAGTAAGCAGTAATTGGGAAAAAGTGAGCAATCAGTTTGCCGAAAAACACCCAATTACACACACACTTTAACCTGTAGAGTTGTACTCTACAGGTCTCACACTTAAGCAAGCATTAAGGGCACACAAAGGCAATGAGAATCCAAGTCTTACCCACCATTTTACGGATACGCTCCAAGACGGTGTCAATCATCTCCTTGCCCACAGTGTAGTGGCCCCGGGCGTAGTTGTTGGCTGCATCCTCTTTCCCGGAAATAAGCTGCTCGGGATGGAAAAGGTCTCTGTATGTTCCTACCCTCACCTCATCTGGAAGATAGGTTCCTTGTCTGATCAAAACAGCTACACCACTTTATACTGTAGCCCATAAACACTGAAGAGTCATCAGTTAACTTATAGACCTGGCCAAAACAAACACAACCATTGAACCCCTAAAACGAGAAGCCTGAGGGGACTTAAATGTGTGATTTGCTTCTTAATTGGGGCTTTGTAGGAATACAGAATATAGATTTACCTGTAAATAAATGAAAGATGCGTGACCTGGATATTTATGGATATTAAAATAGTAGTATTTTAATATTGTATAGTGGTTCAGCAGTATTTTGGCATATAATAATTTTCACTTACAATATGAATGTGAATATGAAAAAAAAAAGAATGGATATTTCACAGGAACAATTTATTTTGCTGTATACCGTTTGCCTTTCAGGCATTGCGCAAAACTTGTAAAGCTATCCAATCTCATCCAACTCTCATGTTATGCTGTGGCTCGAATGCAGTTAAACACATTTCTAACAATAACACCAAACAAAGACAAGCCGGTGAAAAGTACTTCATTTAGCTACCACTGATATCATTTAATAGTCATTAAAATAATAGGATTTGATTGAACGCACCAGAAGGCCACACAGTAAATAACACACGATGAAGCCACCCACCTATAACTGTGGGCTCCAGGTCCACATACAAGGCTCTGGGCACATGACGCCCGGAGCTCCCAGTGTTGAAGAAGGTGTTGAACGGGTCCTGGCGAGAGTTGGGTTGAAGGGGCACATCCAGAATCACCCCATCGGGCCCAACGTCATGCTCCAGGCAGAAGAGCTCCCAGCACGCGTTACCTGTCTGGACTCCTGCTTGACCCACATGGATGGAGATGCACTCCCTCTGAATTAACACACACACACACACACACACACACACACACACACACACACACATACACATACACACACACACACACACACACACACACACACACACACACACACACACACACACACACATCGGCGCACACAGACATGCATTTGTATAGTTGTAATTGGAATTTGAATTAAAGAGCAAAAGGATTTAACCTAAGAAACTACAAAACTTGATAGTCAAAGTGGGGATGATGTAAAATGGATGCTTTTGGAATCACTCAGTGTGCAAATTAAATCCTATGT
>OMKX01054424.1:0-11190 GCA_900302425.1 Brosme brosme
CCCCCCCTCATTGAGAAGTGATTGTGTTGCAAGAGATGGCGGGCTGCAGTTGGTTTAGTCTATTGTAGGGATGGAAGATGCTGGTGGAAGCGTTTCTGTGAATAGATTTATTGTCAGAGCACAGATACAGCCTGATAACGTTGTGGGGATTGTTTCTTCAACACAGTATATGCGTTGTGAATACTACGTTGGATTCAGAAAGCGACAGTGACTGATTGTAACTTGGTGTGCCTGCACATCTCTGTGCGAATGACATCCCAAGAGATAGAATTTATCTACAATGCATTTGTGTAGCCGTGACTCAATTTTGAATGTGTGCAGACCGTAGGCACCTGTTTGATTGAGCAGTCCTGCTGGTTGAGAGGAGAGAAAGTGAATGTGCCCCCACCTCTCCTCCTCACCAGTCCATCTGTTACAGACAGGTACCACAGCAGAGCCCCGTCTTAATCCCATTATCAGATTAGATTGTAGGCCAATAGGCTGCAGATTTTTCTGGCTGCTTAATTGTTATCCGACACCAACAAACTCTGGGGGTCGAGGAGACTAGAGGACCATGGCTAATGGGCCATAAATATTCAAACCTCCGTACCCATATAAATAAGCTTTGTTTTATGAGGTTTATTCGAATAGAGAAGAGAGGACATTGTGAAACTTAATAGCTAGGGCTCAGTGCCGGACCTCCAAACCTTTTAAGTACCTATCGAAACACATCAGTACTACCGAGACGCAAAACATCTCCATGAGTTTTGTACCAATTTCCGGATCTTATTTTGTGTGAACGTGTATAAACGGGTCACACTACTACACTTAACTTTCGGTAGAAAACCCTGATGTATTTTTGAATTTCGGTGGTTGGAGTTCCTCTCTCAGTTAGCTATTGCTTTCGCATTGCTTGCTATTAAAAGAGAAAACGAGTGAAATGGAACCATTGCCATCTCTACCTACATTTTTGTGAAAGGAAATGTCAGTACCTAAACTTATAGTTGGGTACCAAAAGAAGTGTGGCTGCAACGATAAGTTGAATAATCAATTAGTGGATAGATAGAAAATGTATTGAATCTAATTTTGATTATCGATTAATCGCAAAAGAGTGGGCAAATAAATATTTAATCCTTAATGTTTCAGTTCAATTCAAATTAGGGCTGTCAACGTTGGCCCATTAACGCCTGTGAATCTGGAAACATAAACGCCTTAATTCTGTTTTTTTTAGCACAAATGAATGCACTTCCTTCCTTTCATTTATAGTTGCCTTGTGTGAACTGTGCGGGCCGATGCAAATTACAAAAATGGGTGTCTGGGCGTAATGTGTCGATGATTCTCATCTTGATGAAAGTGAGATGAAAGTGAGATCCAAGGTAAAAAAGTAAGGTTAATTATAAAGGGCCATAACTTTGGCTACGTTTACCACTTAAATATTTAGCACCCCTCGTTGGAAAGATACTAACCATCTCCCTCACTAGTGGTGCGGTAACTGGAGCTTCCCTTTGGAATTGGGCAATCATTGAAAAGGCTCAGTTAGACCATAGGTCAGAGTACTGATAATAAGAGGTGCACTACAGCATATTCTACCAGGGTCTTCAATGTTTGTCAACGCTTTACTCATCTGCCACGATAATTTAATGTCTTTTGAATTGAAATATCTTAATTTGAGGTCTTTCCAAGCCATGTTTTGATATTATGATTAATCACAGCATTATCATGTGACTAATCTGATACATTTTTTAATCGATTGACAGCCCTAATTCAAATATTTGGTTCATGGATGATTATAAAAGGAACAGTATTGTTTTCATTTTTCTTGTTGGCTGCTTGTCAGAGACAGCAAGCACATTTAATCACTTTAGACTCTGGTTACTTGTGTTACTTGCATTTGCTGTTATTTATGACATTTTATTGACATAAATGATAAATCGATCAATCCGAAAAAATAATTGTTAGATGAATCGACATTGAAAATAATCGTTAGTTGCAGCCCTAAAAAAAGTATTGAATTGGTATTGGAACCCATGTACTGGCTTTGGTATTTAACATTTTTAAACAATACCCAGCCCAAGTTGACCTCACTAAAGGAGTTGGAACATTCCTTTATTTTCAGTGAGTGAACTTGAACAGAAATTACAACTCAAGAGCTAGAAATAGTTTTGATATCCCTGGGAGGCTGATCTTCTGTCTCTATGTTGAATAGAGTTTAAATGAGTCAATAATGTATTCATTAATATATTAATATTCTTTGCTTCGCGCCTTTAAGATCTCTTTAGCAAGTACCATGCAACTAACAGAATATAGGCAATGCAGTTATCTTTCAATACACATTTAAACTATTAAACCATGTTTTTGAACACATCATCCCCTGTGTTCCCCCACAGGGAACCCACTCACAGAGGAAGAACAGTGGCTGGAAGAGAGACAAGAGCGACCAGGAAGGAGCATAAGACAACACAGTGACAACAGGTGGGACAAGAGTAGTTACTCCACTAATCTCATGAAGCAAAGTCCCTTCTCAGATGCTGCACCAACCCTGGGCCCTATCTCTGCATTATGATTATGGGTGTTCTACCATCTTATGCCCTCACATGGAGCAGTATAGCACTAGCATGCAAAATAACTGAAACATTTAAATTAATGTACTTTGGGGGAAAAGCTTTAAGTTAAATAAACTACAAATCATCTACAAAGTGTCTGAAATGGAAATTGCAAACCAAGTCTGCAGCCTACTGTCAATGCTAAAACCCCCCTTTTTTTTTGTTGCATCAATAATGACTTCATCACTAATGATCCATTAGAGTTCATGCATGATTGTAAATGATGATAATGTAATGACGATAATGTCATATATGCCTACTGCATAGGCAAACCTAATGTGAACACTAATGCTTTCACCGAGACAAACACAGCTCCCTGGTCAATATTTTAGTTCTAGTTGTGATTATTGATTTTGCTGCAAAGTTAATTGTCTTTTTTCCCGAGCTCTGCCTGGCGTCCTCTGCTGTCACTGGTAGTATCTGTTGCTGTGTATGAATTGACTCAACGTCACACAGGCGATTTATCCTGTTGCAGTGAGTGTGGTGTTATTCTTTCGGCAGGTGCTTCCGGTTATTCTTAAAATATGGTGAGGTAAATGGGTGCAGCAAATAGCATACAGCACACTCAAGTAATTGCATAGCAACAGCATCATTCTCTTCTGACCTCATAGGGTACAAGCGCACCAAAGGTATTGCAGTAATGTATTCATGATTGGACCAGCGAGACACATACCTATCCACGCGATAAATAATGTGCCTAAAGGAAATGGGATTGCTCAGTGTTTAACTAGGAACTAGGAAGCCAACAATATTTGCGTTTTTACTTGACCAAATGCTTGCACTTCCACTAAATTGCTATTGCTAAATGTCTTAGTAACGACCATAACAACAATGTTGGTTACAAGAACACCAAATATTTTTAGTTTTTGTATGTCAATTATAATTACAGAATACAATATGATATAGAGGCGTAAGATACAGCAATTCCATAACATGCGAATCCGGGTAAAAACAAAATAGTGATTTCAGGAGGGCTAATACTTGGCGAGGAGTCGTGGGCTTATTTCATGGTGGATCTAACCAGAGACCAAGAGATAAAAATAACTTTGACTGTGCTGCAACGGCAAAACAGACCATAACTATAAGAAAATCTTGTCGAGCTGTGCACGTTAACTTAACTTGTTTTTTATGCATTTAATTTGCGTGATTGCTTGCAGCACAAGGACGTAAATGAACACCACTATAAGTCAAGAACAGTTGATTAATCCATGTGTGTAGAGCTTGTCAAACTGAGTAAGAAAGTCAGAACTATATTGGATATTCACGCTCATTAATCAATCCTTCTGAGGCGCGGAGATAATCAGACCGTCCTTCTAAAAGAGAGGTGACCCCAGGTCAGGTTCCAGCCGTGACCCCGCTAGGCCCATTGTTGGAGCGCTTAGTGGGCCTTTCGCTCCCACGGAAAACAGATTATTTTTGATCCAGGAAGCGCAGAATAATCGATTGAACTGGCAATCCGTCGACTTGGAAAAGTCAGATCCAGCCTTAATGTTTTTATGACGAGTGGATGAACAGGCAGGGGTTTTAATTGATTATCCATGGGGCTGTCAGTCCTCGTCCAAGTAAAAAAAGCCTCTATGATTAGAGCCCCAGCAACCATTGTCTTATGACTTATATGTCATTATTTACATCTCTGTGATGTCAGGCCTTTCGTCCACTTTGCCCAGATCCTTCTGTTAACCTGTACAAGGCAATCAACCCAGTGCCATTGTAAGAGTCGCGGTCTGCACTAGTCATGTTGTTGTGGATGCTCAGGGTTCATTCCTTATCTCTCTCGTCTCAACCCCTCTACTGGCATGGCCTCGTGTAGGAGTGGCAAACAAGGGGCCGAAAAGAGGGACTAGCCCTTAACTGGCTTGTAGAACTAATGTTTTGCATACATGATTGCATGAATAACACCTCTTATGGGAAGTTAATGCATATACTTCATGTTTATTTATGTTTATTTATGTATATTTATGTTACCTCCCCCTCATATGTCAGGTATAATGGGCTTCAAGAGACCATGTGACCATGCGTGCTTATCACATACTCCACATACTCATGCTTGGGTCACACAGAATCACAATCTCTTGTTCACACTTGTTGCCTTGAAAATCTATTTTCCCGGAATGTCTTTGGTCGGCCCCAATAAGTTCAATGTTTGGTCGATATCATATTGAGTCAACCAAGCTGTTTTTATGGGAGGGTGGGAGGACTGCTGCTTGTACAGTACTTTGACTAATCATTCATTTGCTACCAAACCTTTAGAGCCCATGTCTTTGAACACCTGTGTTGTAGCCTATGTTAACATCTCGAAAACCTGTTTTGTAGAATGCTCCTTCTCAGCACCTAAATCAACATGCATTTAGCTGTCCAGTAGCTGAAAACCTAGTGAAGAGGGGAATATCGTGTGTGTGTGTGTGTGTGTGTGTGTGTGTGTGTGTGTGTGTGTGTGTGTGTGTGTGTGTGTGTGTGTGTGTGTGTGTGTGTTCTCTCTGTGTGAGCAGTTTGAAGCCATGTTTGGACAGGCCTCAAAGGAATTTGTTGTGTTTGTATATGTCACTATGACAATCGGCTCTGCTAATAATCACTCCTTATCACTCGGTTACCGATATTATTTGTCAAAATGACTTCTTTATACATGCTGAAGAGCATTTAGCATAAGCTTGCTCTCGCCACAATCTAATCAATAGCAATAGAACTGCCGTCTTTATGCTTCTGTTATTGTTTACATTTCTGGCAAGGTACTCTAAGGCTAAATGCTCTTCAACAAGAATCTGAAGTCTTTTTATCAAACTTTTTCAAATCCATACCGGCAGATGAGATACCTCCCAGTTTCCCTAAGTCTGTATTTATAGAACATAAATAGATAGACATAGCCTAAAACACCCATCATTCATGTTGGCACACATTCAGTGCTTCAAATAAATCATTACCCAATGCACATAGCACCATGACTATCTATTTGGCGATAGTATACGGGTCAAAAGTTTATTGGTTTGGATACAATCATCAGAAACCTTTTATGAATTCATGGCTGCGTTTTTATAGGCTAAGTGTGTCGGCCCTTCACTTCAGATACGGGCTGCTCTTAAAGTGTAGTCATTTTTATCTTCTCAAACCTTTATGAACAGTCTGTGCTCATTCAGCAGTGTTTTGTCGGCCATTGTGTTTCTTGGGAGTGACCTTATTTAATGAGTCATAATTTATTTTGGTCAGCGTCCTCAGTTGGGGTTAGCGTTGAGTCGAGGCTTGAATACTGTGCAGGATTCCTGTGCTTGCGGCTTCTCGAAAATGACCTGTGTGTAGGTGTACGTCCCACCACATTCCTCTGACATCCCCTAGTGGATGACACACAGGACTACTTTCACTAGTACTGCCTGACGTGACCCTTAGTTTAATCAGCTCGCTCCACTCTGGATAGATGTATAGATACTGTATGCCTCTTACTCTTCCCATTTAAAATGTAATTTGTTAGTTTGTGTATTTGTATGCCTTTGCCTATGGAACTGACTTGATTCGCTGGCCCCTTTCCTTCGGTCGTTACACCCTCCCCCTCCTGTAAGTGGAGCCCAGTCGCTGGGAGACAGCCAGCACCAGCAGCTCCGATAAAAGCCTTCCTTGGAGGACGACTGATCTGAAGGAACAGCTTGTACCGTGTGCTGAACTAAACACGCGCTCACGCACACACATAAACGCTCACGCACATGCACACACAAACGCTCACACGCACACACAGCGGGACAGCAAACATGCAGGGGAGGGGGAGAGTAATGGAAAGGAATCCTTGCTCCCCCCCTCCCCACCGTACCGGTCATTTGCATATTCCTAACACCCGACGCCCGATCGTCCACCACGTGGGAGGGGGAACGTCTTTCTGTTAATGCCAGTTCTCGCCATCTCAATTTCTTCTTTAGTTTTGTTTGTATTGTGTGGTGCTTTGCTCCCTTATAAGGATAACAAACGGCCTCCTCACTGTTCACAGCGCTCTGTAGTCAGAAGCTCTTGGTCCACAGGGGCCATGTCAGCGTCCACCTCTCTGTGTGGTGGCACTGGGCACAGCAACACTGGCTCAAACCTGTGGACGCCTTGCCTTGTAGAATCTTATCCATCTGACATTTTTTTTATCCAGAATTGAATGGCTTACATTTTATACTTTTTGTTCTTCTTTTCTTCTTTGGAAATTCAGACTATTTTGAAGTAAAATTTTTGTCTGACAATTTCATGTTAAATACAAATGCGCGCCATTGCTAGCCCTGACCTCTCAGCTGAGCTTCAGCTCTTGGTTCTGCATACTATCTACATTTCTGTTTGCTCTGGTTTGTTTGCTCACTTATCTGGGGGGGTGGAAGTAAACAGAGAGCTCGCTGTTTGAACGAGAGGGATAAAAATAGATCTGTGTATCACTGCTGCAGCCAGAGCGAGCCAGCACTGCTATCTAACCTGCTCCCTAAAAAGGTCAGCCGCACAAACACACTCACTTAGACCGACTCCCTTTCTAACGCACTACCTTAATATCACTCAACAGTGTAGGTCTGCTTGTCAACCCTCTTATCCTCATCCTCACATACTAACTCTTACCCACTGGCCTCCATCTCTTGGTTCTCCCCTCCCTTTCTATAAGCGGTTTTTGTTGCCATGGCATCCCAGGGCAGTCCCAGGGCAGCGTTACACAAGCCTCTTGTGTAACGCTAATCTAGTCTACTCGACACTCACTGGCTCTATACACAAGTAAACCTCAAGAGGAAGGTATGGTGAGGAATGTCAATCTGTCTCTGACCCCCTCCCCTCTTCCTCACCCTTGTCTCAGCGTAATCTACCCTTGGGTACACACTCACACACTCATCTGCACCCTCAACGCTGGCAGCGGGTTTGTGGTCTGCTCTTGCGCCTGGGCCAGTTTTACATGTCGTCATTCACCGAAGAGGGAACTCTCGTTTTCCCCCTGAAGAGGAAATACGTGCCGTCGCTCCTGCTGCTTCATTGGTTCACTGTTTTGGTTCAACGTGTCAATACAAGCTGTTGTATTGACAGTGGGGTCTGGGAAGAATGGGAAAACTGGCAGACGGGATGTGTATGAACAGCATTGTAAAAGGACCTCCCCATCAGAATGTCCTTGCGGGGCTGTGTGTTCGGACAGGCAATGGCCATCAGTTTTTGTGGGGGTTCGAGTGTTGGTATTTGTTGGCGTTGGCGCACTGCTACATTCAAACGTCTCCACCCCCATATCACAAAGGTGCCCTGGTTTTCATGTGTCCTATGACCGGTCAGAGATGTCTTGTGCCTGCTGCTTGAGAAGCCATACCCCAGATCACTTCCCGCCTGACCCTATGACAAGATGACCTTGGCTTTGACCTTGACACATGCACAAAGGATGGCTCCTGCAGCTGTTATAGGTTGATGAGGTGGTGCAGCATTTAAAGCATCATTTTGATATTTCAAGAATTGACATTTCTTCACTTAACAGATGATTTAAAAAAAAAAAAAGTGGTTTATGGTTGAAGTGCATTCAACCATAAAGATACAACCCAGAAATTGCAAGAATCTTGAGAGTACAATTAATCAAATAGTATATAGTCACACGATTCCTGCAATTACTGAAATTACATTTCAGAAACAAGAGATGGAGAACATTTTTTTTTTATTTGTACGTTTTTTTATAAATATATATATTTTTATGTATACGTTATGAAGTAGGAAATTGTCTAAAAGTATCATATTCACACAAGTCCAGCTGAGTGATGCAGTGTTTCTTGAAATGGTTAAATATTGTATGTTTGTCAAAGACCCTACAAATTGTGGCTATAATCTGATGAGCAGCGAACCAGTCTAACTGTCCACCCCTTCTCTCCCTCTGCTCTTTGACAGTGCCAGATCACAACAAGTCCAGGCAGAGTTCCAATTCCCAACGACATACCCCACCCTCCTGCGCACACACTTAACATACACATTCAAGGACGCACAAACACTCACACGCGCATACACACTCAAACAACAACAATTCCTCAGCGATGCCAAGAGGGCCTGCTCAGCTTGCTGCCTGCTCCGACAAGCACCACCCCCTCACCTCCGACCCCTGAGGCCAACACTCTGAGCTGTGACCCTTTTAACCCGACCCCGTCGCCCTGGGAACCAGAGTTCCGTTGTCCTCCCAGCATCCAGGGGGCGTCCTCGCGCCGGCCCAGGAGCGAGCCGCTCTTAAAAGTAAGCACAACCAAGAAACCGCCGTCTTATGTTCCATGTTGTGAAATGAAGATGGAAATGGTGTGCCAAGCTGCGACGGTTTGCCAGAACCACTTCATATTTCTGAAGAAAATTAAGACATGCATGTTAGGGCTGGGCGATAAAACGATAACGATATGTATCGCGATAGACACGTTATCAATATCAATAGAAAATGCGTTCGATAGAACGTTTCGATATGTTTTTTTTTCCTCGTTGGAAGAAACCGGAGCAAAGGGTCTAGCTCCGCTTTGAACCAGAGGTTGCGAGGCAAGGTTGGTTGCATGAACAAAGGCACTCGTCCTCTGGTTCCTAGCAACGTATGGAGTGACACGCTAATAGCCAATCATGTAACAGTAGGGCTTTGACTCCGAACTTCGTTATTCGAATATAATTAGAATATTAAAAAAAATATATATATTCGAACGAATATTAGGCAGCCCTTAATATTCGAACCTGTTATGGGCATTCTTTTTTGTAAATGTGTTTGCTTGAACGTTGTTCATTGTTTGTCACCTTTTATGTATTCTTATTTTCTCATCGTCTTGTAACATTTGTCTCTTTGGCAATATTCCGAAAGGTAGAAACATTTTCCTTAACCTAAGATAATAAGGAACTATATAACATACAGGTAAAAGGACACAAAAAGGATTGGTGTAAAACAAAACTCTGCTGCTTTCGAGAGCAATCGAGAGCACATCGAACATGCTCTGATCCTTGTTCAGAAAGTGAATGGTTCTGGAAAAAAAACCTGCTGTATCTAGGGCCCATCTGTTAGTTGTGCTTTGCATTTACATGGCTACATAAGTGTGATATATATTCTGCATTAGCCACTTTCATTTCAGATTGGCAGGCTTTGATGAACGGCCCCCCCATATGGAGACGTAGTAAACCACTCCATCAAATTGACACAACACGGCTCTCTTGGTTCATGGCAAACTAGGGATGGGCAATATGAAAACATGTAGTATTGTGATAATTATAGGGAATTTTACACGATATCCATGAATATGTGATATGCTTATGAATTCAAAATCACATTCTAAACAGGCTAACTGAGGCTCATTCCATTGAAGTAAATGTAAATGTAAAGTGTAGTATTGGACTAAAACTAGTATTCCTTTCTCACTGACATTTAAAACCAAATTCTATCATTAAAGGGTGTATCTTGTCATCGTAAGGAATTTATACTAGGTATCATGATAAGTCGATATCTTCATTTCATGACGATACAATATTATTTAAAGAAGATAAACAGTAATATTGTATTATTGGCCAGCCCTATCTCCAATCAGTTTTCTTTACCTAAATGTACACACTATCCTTGAAACTCAAGTAGTCCATGGAAGTCTTTCTAATTAAGGGAGATTTTTCTTGCCCTCTGGGGGGCTAGGGTTAGGGGGGTGTCCTAAATATATGGCCTGTTAAGTCCTTTGAGACTGTACCTGTGATTAAGGGCTATACAAATAAAATTGAATGGAATTGAAGTCTCACTGAAGTTATACATAGCCTCAGCTGTCCACTTTAATGTTAATCAAATATTACAACATTTATTCCTGCTCAGAAAAAATTGGTTATAGGTTGATAAAGATACAGTCAACATCTATATGGGAATTTTCCCTGTCAGTTGTAACGGCAAAATATGCTTACTTTGGCATAGTAAGCATATTTTTTGACGACATCAGTCCATGTGTGTGTTGCATTGTCCCTTTTCTGTTTGCCCTTCTTTTGCTTATGGCCCCATTCCCCGTTTCAGGGAGCAAACTCCACTAACTGACGAACAGTTGGTGTCAGGGTAAGACCACTTAGTTCCAAAGCTGCTTCACTCTGTATAGATCACCCCTGTCTTCCTCCACGTTATTTAGTTTTAACCCAGACTTCTAATGTGGAAACCCAATCTCAGAGAATCGTAGTGTAGCCTCCATTCAATGAATCCCTAATTTGGCTGAAATCTGTATTCCGAGTTCTGTCCTGTGTCATATGTGTAAAATAATTGTTTGACTTAATTCAATGTTAATTCATTTTCATTTCACCATACCAGTGTAATTACCTATGTGGCAACTTTCGAAGTGCATAAACAATAAAAAATAAACCAAACAACTATTAGCAAATTCACCTTCTTTTCGATAAAAGAAAGACTAGCTCAATGGGCTATGTCCAGAGTATGTATATGCGTACTCTTTAATGTTACCACAGTAATTTATTATTGTATTCTGTTAATCTGGCTTACAGCATGAGCTACAACAAGCATGACTCTGGCACATTTCTTCTTCAAGAGGCTTTTCCCTTTCTACGTTGGGGGCCTCGTGCCTACTCCTCTCCAGTCGTCACTCAGCCATATTGTTAACACTTAACTGGGAATCATGCTTCAGGGCGGATCCATCTGATTACCCAAACCCCTCTT
>OMKX01054428.1:9249-19410 GCA_900302425.1 Brosme brosme
CTTGTGTTGTGGTTTCTAGAGCTGGTATTCTGCACCAGGAATGTAATTTGGTACCCTACCACAAATTTCATCGGATGCCTCGATCGTTATCAGCCTCACTTGGGAGTCGTTTCTGATCAAGCGTCTAAGTCTATGTAGTTAAGCAGTTTTTTTATCTCAAATTGAGAATACACAGAATTGGATCTCCACGCTTTATTTCTCTTTACCTTCTAACCCAATGCGTATGGGTCTCTGTCGGTCAGGTTCAGAACCAGCATTTTCTCAACCAGAACCACTTGGCCCAACAGCAGCCCCAGTCCAAGGACCTGCCACCTCGCTTCAGCAAGAAAGGGCAGCTCAATGCAGACGAGGTACTCATCAGCCCCGACCACCCCATAGCTTGTCTACCATAGACGTGTATACATAGACGCCACATTGACTGCTGCCACACGTCAACGTCGCCGCCACATTGGAGAGATGCCAAGACTAGCCTGTAAACAAATAGAAGTAAAAGGGGCAGCTGCGGTTCCCCTGGAAAAAAAGCCACATAACGTTTACATTTCTCAGCCGATTGAATGAGTGGTTTTTAGATTCATATCAAAACATAGGATAAATATGTCAGATAAAATATATATCTTTTTTTTATAAAAAATATTGTACTACACGTACATTCATAAACCCTTATAAATAAATAAAACGACTTATATCGGAATAAAATGGATAAAAACGACTCATTGGAATCAGTTGAGAAATGTAAACGTTATAGTGCTATTGCTCTAGAAAAACCGCAGCTCCCCTTTTTACTTCCATTTGTTTACGGGCCAGTCTTTACCTCTCCAATATGGCGGCGACGTTGAGCTACGATCCAAAGGCCAATGCGGCATCAATGTATACATGTCTATGATGTCTACAACCACAGAAGACATGCCCAGTGATTATAAAAAGACGCGTTATTCTGAGGGTTGCCACCCGCCGTCAGTTCAATTTTTACCTCTCCTCCACTTTTACCTGCTCGCTCTCTCTAACTCACTCAAACTGTCATTCCCCCTTTTTTCTTCTTCTCTGTTCTGTACTCAAGCTGGCAGCTGGTCCATTGAATGCGATTATGAGACATGAGGGTGTGACTTTCTTTGGTTCTTTGGCAGTTTAGAATAGCCAGAGTACCTCACGGTTCACCTAGATCCTCATAGTACACCTAGGTCCAGGCCCGGTGGAGTCGCACCCCTAGTTCTCCAGATGGTTGTCTCTTTGGGTCTGTATATTACTGTGTTTGTAATGATTGACAAAGTGCCACATTATATCCACCACATGGTGTTTTTATCAAATCGATTTGAATAGGCTCCTCTCCTTTCAAAAGAGACATGAGCACACATGCTGTCGTTTTCAACACGTGTTGAAAACAATACAATGTAATGTGGATGAATGATCGATCCAGTTGGTCTAGTGACACCGCGGCTATCTTGAGGTACCGTGACGGCGTATTCCAGTGCCTACGCGGGGACGGCGGGCGCCATCTTGATGCCGATGTGTGGTCTAACTCTGCCTGTCGTTCTGTACCTCTTGTGTCCTGGAGCAGATCAGTTTGAGGCCGGCCCAGTCGTTCCAGCTGGTACCCAAGCTCCAGCCCCAGACGCCCACCATGATCCCCCCCAGTGCCCAGCCCCCTCGCACCCAAACTCCCCCTCTGGGACAGGTGAGACCTTCTTACTGGGGTCCAACCCCCGATGGCCCCCAGGGCCCCACCTGTGTAGGCTACCGTGAGCATGATGCCCTACCAAGTGTTGATGCCCTACCATGCTGTAAGGGATTCAGCATCTGGATTCACTACAAGTGAATCCACTTTTCGATAAAAAAAAAACTCTGCTCATTGACTCAAAAAACCAATTCAGGTCACAATGCAATGGTTCTAAACAAAGACTAGCCGGGGGACTAACAGTGGTCTGGCCTCTCCCCAGCCTCCACAGCTCGGCCTGAAGATAAACCCCCCACCCATCCAGGAGAAACCCCAGAAGACCAACAAGAAGCCTCCGCCCGCAAAGGAGGAGCTGCTCAAGATGACGGTACGCTCCACTCCTAGATAGCGCCGCTTGTATCACAGCGAGGCTCTTACAGGGCTTCACAGGCCCAACGACCCTGAGCCCTCCAGAGTGTCTGGAATCTAAGGTTTATTGTACTCATGCACCAATTGGGCTTAGACAGTTTAGTCACCCCCAAAAGGTGATTCTGGTTTGAAGTTTCAACTTTATTGTCATATGTGCAGTACAACACAGTCACACTGGGCAATGAAATTCTTGGTACGAGGACCGCAGCAGGTGTTGAACATAAGAGGACATTTTGAATCAAAGAAGGGAATATAAGAATCTAAATAACAATGGTAATGACTACGATATATACACAGTTAGTTGTATTATATTACAATTACTAAAAATGATATTTAGGCGTATGAATTGAATAACCGACGCGTCCTAACAAGGATGCTCCCTTTGAGGCCCAGTTAATTGATGTTCCACCACCGCCCTTCCCAGGAGGCCATCATGGCGGACTACCTGAACACCAAGAGCCTGAGTGAGGCGACCACCGGCGTGCGGGACATGAAGGCACCCAAGCACTTCCTGCCCGAGATGCTGAGCAAGATGATCGTGTGCTCCCTGGACCGGCCGGACGAGGACCGCGAGCACGTCAGCACGCTCATCCACGCCCTGCGCGCAGAGGGCCTCATCACCGCAGAGAACTTCATGCAGGTACGTGCCCCCGCCGCCGCTCGCTTCACGTGCTCACCACGGAAAACAAATGCCAGCACAGGTTCAGTTCTTACCTGTGAGCCTATAAGGCTGCTTTCTCTTTTAACTTCACCTTCCTGTCTCTATTCACATTCCACTGTCACGGTCTTCTCTGTCCATTAAGGAACTAAACAACCCATTAACTTGTTTTAAACTAATGGTATGCGACCACAGCGGCGGTGAACCTGGTGCATGCTACTGACACAAGATTTGGAAATCCTAGGTTAGTTCATATTAATGCGTCTTGAGATGCATTATAATTGGTTATTATTACTAGAATTGGTGCCCTCTCATAGGTACACTCAGACCCACCACTCCTTCCTCCCGCTGCCCCCTGCAGCACGTAACACATACACGGAAACAAAAAGGAGAAAATGACACACATTAAGCAACTAATAAACTGCAAGACAGAGGCAGAATACAACCTTCAAAAACACCCAAGTACAAAATCCAAGACGACAGATACAACACTAAAGGGAGTTCATGCTGCGCTACGGTCATTCTGTCGGAGGATCTTCGGACAGGGCTATGCATGTTCATTCAAGTTATACAAACCCGCTCTGTCTTCTCCCCCCCCGGCCCTCCACAGGCCTTCCTCAGCGTACTGGACCAGTGCCCCAAGATCGAGGTGGACATGCCGCTGGTCAAGTCCTACCTGGCCCAGTTTGCAGCGCGGGCGGTGATGGGCGAGCTGGTGAGCATGGCGGAGCTGGCCCACCCGCTGGAGAACGGCACCCACTTCCCTCTGTTCCTGCTGTGCCTGCAGCAGATGGCCAAGCTGAAGGACCGCGAGTGGCTCACTGACCTCTTCCAGCAGAGCAATGTCAACATGCAGAAGATGCTCCCTGGTACGCCCGCTGTCTGGCTCCTTTACACACGGGTCGGAGGGTCAGCCCTGGCCCAAATAACAGTGAACCACCATACAAGTACTTCAGAAAGTACTTGTTTTTAGCGGGCTGCACGCACGCTAAGTGCTTTACCGCAGAATAAGTACAAGGAGGTTATATTGCCAGATGATATTGGTAACGGAAGTTTAAGCGAAGCCCGGAACTGTTACGATGGTTTGATCACCAAGACCGGTTCTGACCTTTTCTCCTCAGTACTTTCAGTAGCAAGGGTCATGTCATCCTAGTCTTTCAATCGTCTCAATTCCCCCAGATACTAACCCAACCCACGGTGTTGTTTAGAAATCGACCAGAACAAGGACCGCATGCTGGAGATCCTGGAGGGGAAGGGCCTGAGCTTCCTGTTCCCACTGCTCAAGCTGGAGAAGGAGCTCCTGAAGCAGATCAAGGCGGACCCCTCTCCACAGTCCATCTACAAGTGGATCAAAGACAACATCTCCCCCAGGCTGCACACTGACAAGGGCTTCGTCAACATCCTCATGACCAGGTACAGTCTACAGCCAGCGGCGCCCCCATTTGACCACCAGGTGTTGATGAGCCGTTGCAATCATGACAACATGACTGGACACCCGGCCACCCAGTGGACACATTTTCTATTTCCTAACCACTTCATTTGACTTAAAATCTGTTGTGCTTGTTATGCGACCATTATGTGTGCACCCATTGCATTCCTAACCCTCCCTTCTGGTTCATTAGAGGAGTTGTTCCTTGCCTTTTTAGAGGGATGAGGGGGTGTCATATAATGTGAGCCCGTTAGACGACTGTAATTAAGGGCTTTGAAAATAAAATCGACTCGGGAGATTTGACACGACTGACGGCTCTTCCTCCTGCTCCTCCTACCCTCAGCTTCCTCCAGTACATCTCCCTGGAACTGAACATTGCCGAGGGCGACGAGCTGTCGACCCCAACCAAGGAGCAGCTGGAGCAGGAGAGGATGCTGCTGCTGGCCTTCAAGCCTGTCATGCAGAAGTTCCTCCACGACCACACCCAGCTGCAGGTGGGGGCCCTGTACGCCCTGCAGGTCCACTGCAACGCCAGCGGCTTCCCCAAAGGTACACCCCACCTCTAACCTTTAACCCATTACCACGCTCCCCTGACTGCAGACCTCTAGTTGATATGGTCACTACGCAGTGGTGGTTACCCCAGTCGCCCCATTATGATGAATCACACGATGCAGACAACGGCCCTTTTTTAGGTCAAGATATTCACCGTGAAGGGCTTCTGCGCGAGCTCAGTGTGTTTGTTTCCTGGTTGTTTATCATCCATTTATAAAAAGAAAAAAAACGAATAAATTTTATTATTCTGATGTAAGATAGCTTTGGATGGAGGGACGTTATATTTGTGTGGGACGTGACCGCACTCATGTCTGACTGTCTCCGTTCACAGGTATGCTGCTGCGTTACTTTGTCAACTTTTACGACACGGAAATCATTGAAGAAGAAGCCTTCCTCGCATGGAAAGAAGACATTACCCAAGAATTCCCTGGAAAAGGAAAAGCTTTGTTCCAGGTGAATGCTAATTCCCTCTTGGCGGACGTATGAAAGATGAGCACTTTCTTTGGCACAACTCGGGTCTGAAATGTAAATCATTGCGTTCACTCTTTCCTAACAAGTGTACTCTAACTTTGTTTCTCCCTCCAGGTCAATCAGTGGCTCACGTGGCTGGAAACGGCTGAGGAGGAGGAGTCTGAGGACGATGCAGACTGATCAACCAATCAGAAGCAGGCATTGACGTGAACCTCGTCCAGCTAGTATTCCACTCTGCCTCTCCCGTTGTATTAAGCTCTGTGCTTCATGTCACCACTACCACGCGGCACTCGGCTGCTTGTGTATCGCGAAAAAACAGTAGAAAACGAACGCATGTACGACAGTTTGTTACCACCTAAGACTATTCCTTCTCTATGATACGCTAAGAACAGCATTCTGCTTATACGATGATTTGCATTGGGTCTCCGTCCTGATTGGCTACATAAATTCTAAACCGTGACCCATTGTTGTAGTTATTTTGGTTTGGGCTTTTTTTGTCTCGTGTTGAATGTGCTCTTTCCATTTTGTTTCTCGTTTTTAACTGTTACTGATTTGGCCTTTCCCTTAACATTGAGTCATGGTTACATTTAGGATTTAGTGTCATTTTCTGAATATAATAGTCAGATCAGTTGGGGAGTGACTCTTACAACGCTTAGTATGATGGGGTTTATGTCGTGGCATAATATGACGTGACTATGTATGCTGAAGTAAAAGCATTTTGGCGGAGCTGTAGCACCAACCATGGCTCCGTTAATGATGTGATCCAGTCATAGTTACTACTATAATTTCTTACACACGGTCACTAAATTAGAAGCGGGGGAAAAACTATTTCATGATTTGACGTGTTGTCTGTTGGTCACCCTGTGCTTTAACTTTTTGTTTGTGTTTGTTTTTTTAAAGCAAAGTGCTCTTTGTAAGCGCCCTAGGTGATCATGAGCAACTTCCATTTGCGTTACTATTTTGGTTTCTCTCTCGCCCTCCTTCCATTATGCATCGATCAACACTCTAGATACCCCCATTCCCCAAGACCAGTGGTCCTCCGTTCTACACCTTATCAAGTGTAATGGTAGACGCGCCGTGTCATACGTTCAGACGTTGCCTGTGTTTCTACCTCTTAGTTAGATGGGCTTTGGTATGGCTTTGTTTGTATTGTTTTGTGCTGGGATGATGGCAACTGAAGAGATCTTGGAGCTACAACCAATCGGTGGATAGTATCTGGTACATAGCCCTGGCTTCATTGCCCGATACATTAAACTGAAGCTGACTTTTCTCCTGATGATGATTCATGTGGGTTTACAAGTGTTAAAAGTATTAAAGAACTAAACAGAGTGCGTGTGGATGCGGGGGGTGGTGAGAAGGCTATTTTAATTTTAATCGGGCAACTCTGCGGTTTCCTTTGCCTGCCCGTCGGTAGAGGACCTCTTCCTGAAAAGATCATTTTCTTTTTAAGTGACCATGTGAATGTGGCCTCCTGGTATTTTGTTGAAATGGAAACATGAAATAATTGTTTAAGTTAAGTTTGCAGGCATAAAATGACACCATGATCTAATCAATTGATTTATCTGACATTCCCCTTCTCAGAAAAGCAAAACAGCGCAAAAATGCTAAATCACGAGATGTTAACGTTGCCCCACGAATAGTTTGCAAGTGTGCTCACCAGCCATGCTTGTGGGTTTGGATGATGTTGTGGGGTGTTCATAAGAACTGTACATTTCTACTGCTTTAATATCAATAAAGTCCCTTACATGAGCACCACAACCTTTTCTTTTCTCATTATTTCTCCTGTCGCACAACTTAAATGGGTCATGCATTTCATTCATGTATTTGCACACCAATGCTGTCCAGCACAAAATGGTCACCGTCTGATGACAACATGCTCAGGAAAAGTAATGGATTACTGAAGGAGAACCTGACCCCATTTAACCAATAGAGGGAGTCGTTACCAACAACAATAGTTGTTGGTGTTTGGTTTTTCCTTTCAGTGACATGTATCTCAAGTCACTTTTGATAAAAGCCTCTAAATGGTCACTAGTACTTACACTTCTAAAGATCCTAAACACTGACTGGTGTTTCTATGGTCAGTACTGCGATTTCACCCCAGACATTCATGACACATCCTCAAAAGTACACCTTAAAGTCACACAGTGCCTCATTATCCGCACTTGGGGTGGAAGGTTCTCGCTTGGTGTTCCCTTATCCACATTTCACTGTTCTATAACGGACAACTGTATCACCAAGTGGCTCCAGCCTATGGCTCACGGAGGGACGTTTTGAATTACTCCTCGTCTGTTGGAATCCAGAAGTACTCCACAACCTTCCTGCTCCGTCGTGGAGGGGCGGAGTCTGGCCTCTCTCCTCCAATGACGGGCAGGTCTCCGAAGTGGGCAGGCCCGGGCTCCCTCCCCTGCTGTGGGGCGGACACCCTGAACATTGTTCTGGAGGAGTGTGGAGTCAAATGGTTGGTTGGTTGGTTTGTTGATTGGGTGGGGGGATAGCCCTTGAATAAGCACTAACCCTAACCCAATTCACCCATGTTTTGGATAAATGTTCACTTTAAACATTAATGCCTTCTCAAATTATTATCACTTGTTATCATCTAACAGTCAAATGAATGCAGCGGAAATACCCCCAAATATCTAGTCTGTAGTTTTGAAGATTGAAGATAATCTTCAACCACATGCTGGTAGAAAACGCTAGAGAGACTTGTTTTGGTATACATATTGACATGTCCGTGTGGTTGCCGAGGGTTACCTGGAAGGGCTTCGGTCTGCATCCTCTGGATTGGGTTCAGGAGTTGAGATGTACACGGGGTCACCTTCCTGTGGGGTCACACGGCAGGAAATGACTGTCAAATTCAAAGTCAGCAAAGTCAACAAATAAAATCGGATCAATATATTTTTTCCTTTCATCCTGCATGGTCCAAGTTTTCGGTGAATTAATACATGCGAGACAACATTAATACAAAAACAAGCGCATATTAGAGTCTTCAATGTCAGAGCAACAGTCAATTTTCTACTTTAACAGCCAAGCATGAATCAGGATTGTAGTTTATTTTCATGGAACTACACATATATACAACAATTAACACCTAATGAACCAACTAAATTATATCATGAAAATCATTGTTTGCGTCTAAATGGGTCATTATAAATTAAACTGGCCACTGTCACAGATGCAAGAACAGGGAACTGGATGGCTATTAAAACCATATAACATCTATATCAGTATTATATATACAATAGAAACAGCCAACATTTGGTTAGATTACTTGTGAACACCATTTTATCACCTTTTTGTGTCCATTTGTAAATATTGTATAAATATGCATACCGGTATGTATTATTACTAATCTGATAAGCATTATGTCCAACATATTGTACACAACTATTTTGAAATCACGAGCTCACCGTGAAATTCCTTGGGCTGCCGTTGGGGTTTTTCAGAATCTTGACCCTCTGGTCGCTCTCGGTCATGCAGAGGAAGTAGCTCTTAATGTTGGCTTGGCACTGGAGGTACAACAGAATACACGTCTGACTACCGCTAAACAGTGGAAGGACTGCACCAATCACACTGTCTACATAATTACCTTATTAGATCCACACCTGACTCATAGACCCTTTTCACAGAGGCGTAATCGTAGGAAAAACACAGGTGTCGCTCAGAGCACTAACCGTGGGTCTGCTCTTTTCATGTCCCAGGTTAGAAGACTAGTAAACTAGTGATGATAGGTCTACTACGCATGCCCTGGTACGGGTATGAGCGGACCCATCATTAGTGTTATGAGCGACACCTGTGTCTGTCCTACGATGACACCTCTGTGAAAATGGTCTGTTGAGGAGCGCTATAACGTGCCGAACACAATCAATCAATTATATAGAAACTTGGTTGTGCAGTATTTTGACCTTTTTTGCAGCTACTCCGCTTCGGTTGTATACTATTGATTGTTCTCAGCCTCACTTGTAAGGGGCTTTGGGTAAAGGCATCTGCTAAATGTAGTCCCTCTTGATACCAGAAAACAAACACATACAGTCCAACAACTTTTTCACCTCCGAGACTTAGGGCGCCGAAGATATATTTATGTAGCAATTGATTGCAGCCGCCATACCTTTCTGGTAAGGCGTCAGCAAACCTTTATCCCCTTATCTAATCAATACATCCAACTCAGGATAAAACCACCAAACTTCCACCAGTTCGAGTATCAGTCCGAAGTCCATTACTGCAGCAGTTCCCAAGCTTTTTTGCATCGTGATCCCATTTGTAGGTCAGATCGCAATGAATATCAGTCTGGCCATGACTGGGAAATAATTGATTTCCACATAAGGGTACGGCCTTACATTGTTCAAAAGACCTTGAGCCAATCAGATGTAATGACTAAGTGATGCTCTTGCTCTCTTTGCTCTCGCCGATTCCGGTCGGAAGTAAAACAAAAACCTCTCTTCTGTGATATTCCTTGTGTGCAAGTCAGTCTATTTCAGGTAAAACGGTTTAAGATGGACTCCTATACCGCCAAATTGATCACCATACAATTTAGAAGCCAGCAATCTCCCTCGACCCCACATGCCTCATCAGGGGACCCCGATGTGGGATCCAGTCGGTCCCGAGGTTGTGGAACCCTGCCTTACTGATTTGTTCTGCCTCTGGGCCTTTAGGTCCTCCTGGGCCCTGAAGACATCGGCCAGCCCCTGGTGCTTCTCCCTCCAGACCAGGCACTCCTCCCTGCGCTCCTGGCTCTCCTTCTCCACCAGCCGGCGCTCCTGCTGCGCCTCCTGCAGTGCCAGGCCGGTCGTCTCCCTCTGCTCCTCGGCCGCCGCCGCCCGGCGCCGGGCGCTCACCTCCCTGTAACAGGAGGAGGAACCGTGGGGAGAGGTGTTTCAAAGACGTGTCAAAACCCAACGCCAGCTTTGATGCTGAGCGAATAGCTGTCTGCAACTTCGCAGAGAAATAATCCTCCCCAAAGTAGGTCATCACTCT
>OMKX01054429.1:0-11738 GCA_900302425.1 Brosme brosme
AGCATCTTTTGTTGGACGCAGGTTGAGCTGTTGCAACAAAATGGAAATGCCCACTCTAAAGGTCACTGCCTCTCTGTCTATGTGAATTACCACCAGATTTCAGGATTTGAGGACTTTGGATAGTCTTCAACAGGTGAAGCACTGTGTTGTGGAAGAAACAAAATTCTGCTCAGGAAAATGATCTCCTTGAATATGAACATCATTCTAACAGAACTAAATACATTGTAGTTTAAAAAAGAAAACCCTAAATATGATCATTTTGTTTCCCTCTTTCTTTTCACGCTGTTCGTTCTTTCCTTCTGTCTCTCTTTCCTTCAGTTGTTGTTTCTTTCTTTCTATCTTGTTATTTTGCCCACAGGAAAAAAAACAGGATGTGTTGTTTGAGTCTGCATTGACTGATTGATTCAGATTCCTACAAGACCCAAATGTAAAAAACATGTACAAAAAGAAAAATATGTGTAAATAAAATGTAAACACTTACCTACATCCAGTGCTGATCCCTCTATCGTTTCAATTAAATCCTTCAAGATAGACTTTCTCCTTGCATGAATGCAAATATGAAACCGATCGCAGCTCAATTCTTTTGGATTTTTGTGTTCCCGCCTAACAAAAACTCCATTTTGCAAAAGCCTCGACTTGGTCGAAGATCTTCCCAACCTTCACTAATTAACAAATGTCTGTTACTTTGTTCCGCTGTAGATCTAGGTTACCTCGATATTTCTGTTTTCTTTTATCTGGACATGAAAAAGGCTGCCTCTCACTCGGGGGCTCAGCTTCACTGGGTCTATAGATAGAGAAACAGGCCCATTGTTCTGAGTGACAGAATTTCCTTCCTTCGCAGTGGACAACACCTATATCCTGAGTGAGAGAGAGAGAAGGTTTGGTACGGACTAGGAGAAGGGGAAACCGACAGCCGTGTTCAGATCCTCAAGGCCTTGTTGGACATATTGTAGGAACTATACTTAGATAAATCGATTATTTGATTATTATGTCTATCTATTATACTATCAATATATTTATATATATAGTTATATCCATCTGTGTTCAAATCTGTGTGTCTGCCAGTTTTCTAAAGTTTAGAAGTTTACAAATCTGTGATAGGTGTGAGGCCAAGCTAGGATATTCTCTCAGTATGCGTATATAGTTTCCACAGAGCATCGAACAGCATTCAGTGGTCCCTGAGTGTTTGAAACTGTTTGAGTTTGAGGGGTTTTGCTGAAAAGAGGAAGAAGGAAACTGTGACAAAGGATGTTAGGGGAGAAACATGTGCGACCTTTGGCCTGTTCTATTACAGGAAAATAGAGAAAGAAAGACTTAAAGAACAAAATGGATGCATTCAGCAACAGAAAGATACAAATAATCGTTGATTAGAAAACCATCTCCATAGCTTTAACCTTGGATATCAAAATATGCACGAATTTTAGAGAATGCCCCATTAGGAGCTGGAATTGGAACTTAAAATCTACAGCTTTCATTCGGCCGTTTTTTCCTTTCAGCATGTTAATGAGAACATTCCCCATCCATGTTGAATCTACATCATGTGTTCCAGGTAATCCAATGCAGTTTAGGTTTATTCATCCTTTAGGGATTGTACATCCCAACGTCACAACACCATTCTTTTTGGAAGCATAGGAGCCTTGGAATATTAGGGATTGTGTTAGTAGTAATTGTTTTTTTGGTCATTGATAAGTGTAGTTATGTATCATGATGTAGTCATCATGTAGTTATCTGCGTTTCTCATGCAAGACGTGGCAAACCAAGTTTTCATATTTACACCTATTTATGTTGATTAAGGATTTTACAAAACTACAACTCTAAATATGGCAGAGCATCGCCAACAAAGAAATCCATGATGCATTCTGATGAACAAGCCCTATCGGCACTAGTTGTTTGGTTGGCTTTCAGCATGCGGATGAGCACATTCCCCATCCATGTTGAAATTACATCATGTATCCCATTAGGAAATCCAATGCATTTTAGGTATATTCATCCTATTAACACATTTTTGTAAAATAACTGACATTGTAAATGTGTGAATGTTGCCGGCCCTTGTAGTTTCAATTACTTTCTTGCATGCTACAATGATTGCCAAACAAAGACATCCACTTTTGCCCAATTATTATTATTAGTAGATAAATTAAACTAAAAACGGATCGAATAAACACGTTATGCATAACCATTGCATGCAAGGGCAAATCAGAATCAATCAAACAAATGCAGTTTAGTGCACTGCTTTCACGTCACATCCTCCAACATCCCAGAGTTCAATGCGCGTGTGAGCGGAAGAACCGGAAGTTCCCTTTTCAGAAAAGGACATACAAGCTACCAAGGTTGTCGCGTTGTCTTTGCTTTTAAACGGTAATATTATAGTGTTAATTAAACATGTTGAAGGAATCTAATAGTGTTGCAGTATATGGATTTGGTTATGTTAATTTGACATGATATCGACCTTACTTTCTCCTACGGGCTAAGGCTAACCTCTGATCAAGCTATTGGACTATGCTAACTTCTGTTTAAACTGCATGTCAAACTAAATACATTATCGCAAACCAGTACTATATTTTTAGGCTAACGATACATTGGGAAGAGCAAATGCTCTATTGACGCCCACTGTTTTTGGCTGATATGGCATTTATTGTATCTTGCTTGACGTTGCTAATGTGTGGGCTGAATGTAGACGCAATGTTATGCCCTTTGACTTACAAGAACACATCTGATTGAGAACAGCAACGAGTTACTTTAACCTTTGACTTTGCATTGACTAGAGTTGAACAAGATGGCAGAGATGGAAGAAAAGATTAAGAACTACAGAACGGCTCCATTTGATGCCCGATTCCCCAACACAAACCAGACACGCAACTGCTTCCAGAATTACTTGGGTAAATAACGCGTTTCTAAAATATGCATACGACTGGAGCCTAACTGGCTGATACAATTACAATGAGACCTGTGACAATTATGATTCCTCTGTATTAGTTTAAACGCAATCTGTAGGCCTATATTAAGAGTTGTAATCAGCACATGGGTTGATATGCACACACATACTATATTTTATCACAATGAATTGGGAAAAAAAAATATTTTATAAACAGAAAATTGACAATGTGTTTGTTCATGAATTTGGAAGTGCCCTCAGGGACATGGCATGTATGGGTGACATGGGTCAATCGGCATTCGGCCATATATCTGAAATTGGAATTAATTCAAAAACCTGCCCTCACAATTTTCATTAATCAGAATGTATTTGTGACGCAAAGGGTCTAGTTGTAAACTCATCGCTCATATTCCACCGCTGTCCTGTGTTGGCCACCTTGGTGGCATGGTGACCAAGAGATAAAATGTAGAATGTGGGTGGTGGAGGAAACTGCAGCTCTGCTTAGTTCATGCTCCACAAGCATTCCCACTCAGTAGTGGTAGTGGACATGTTCTGTTTAGCCATACAATAATGAGGAATAAAGTGTCTACAGGCATACAGTGCTGCATAATCCTTGTTTACACATTATGGAGCACACATACTTTCTAGATAGACCTACTCTGAAGCTCAACACAACAATTGTTCCTAGTAACCACTATATCAAATGTGTCTGGAAAATATTGAATAAATTGTTTCATTTTAGCATTTAGTGGCCTTTGCTATCATTACAAAGTTGCAACCAAGAAGACATTTTTCAGTGTATTGTGTCATTGTCTCCAGACTTCCACCGGTGCAACAAGGCGCTGAATGAGAAAGGCCAGGATGTGTCTCCTTGTCAGTGGTACCAAAGGGTCTACAAGAGCCTCTGCCCCATGAGCTGGGTAAGCATGCATGTGTACTCAGATTAGTGCCTCAAGATTAATAAAAGTATTAAAGAACTGTAAAAAAAAAAAAAAAAATGCCCTAAATGTAACTAAAAACTACCTTAAACATGCTGGTCTTTTGTTGCCAATACAACATTGTTCTATTGGTATCAAATCATTATAATTAAGAATCTCAATTATGTTGCCATGCACCAATGTGAGAAGTTGCCATACGTAACATTTCAACTAGTTTCGTAGCTTTAAATGACCTTGACATAGCTAGAGTCAATGCTGATTGATAGGGATTTTATAATGTTATCATTAAAATCCCATCCTATATGGGATCCCACTGCTATATTCTACAATTAAAAATTGCTTGCCAGGTACCTCTTTGTTGACAAGAATCTTGCTAAAGTCACTCCCAAAAAAACCTTAAGACAAGGGCTTATACATTGGGACTAACTGACTAAATGTCTCCTTCAGGTTGGCAAATGGGATGACCAGATAGAGGCAGGAAGTTTCCCTGGAAGGATCTGAAATGGCCTGCTGACTCTCGACTTCCATCGTCCTCTTCAAGACTTTATTTTCCTTGGAGATGTACCTCTGTAGCGTGACTAAGTACAATAAATCATTTACATTGATGTTGCTATGTGACATTTATATATAAACTGAAACACGCACACGTTTTTTTCCTGTTCAATAAAGTCTGGAGCTTTCCCCCAACTTTCAACGTTGCACTGTTTTTATATACATTGTTGTACTGTACAGTGTTTTTTATACCATAAACTGTGATACTTCACTCTGTCCACAGGGAGGCAGTGTTTATAGGCAACTACAACTTGCATACTGCCGTTTGAATAGTTATATTGTTGAACGCGTGGTGGCGTAGTTATTCCTCCCATAGGGTTAGGCCTATGGGAGGAGAGATCCTGGCATGTAGTCGAGTCATAAAACTTGCCCTAAAACCAAACCACCATATTTGCATGGTAAAGATGATGTGAGTCATCCAAGGCACTTAGCCTTGGCACTGTGAAACATTTCTTAATGTTTTTCCAAGTAAATAATGTTGCGTTCTTTCTTTAGTCATTAGGCTAGTCTTGGGTATGCTATATGCCCGCTGTAAAGGAACGCATGCCAAATGTCACAATGTTGTCGTTACGGCCTTGTGTCAGAAGATTGCAGTAGTGGTACAAACGTTTTCCTATTATGGTCAATGGAAAGAAAGAGTATCCGATCCCCAGTAACTGCACTATCAGAAACCAAGGAGCGCTATGAATTAAATCGGTCCCTTTTATTTTTGTCATTAATTGACCTGAACACATGCCTGTTGCGTGCTGAAACTATCAAATACAAAAATGGGCCATTGTGCATGCATGCCTTTTTATCTCGTTGGCTGGCTGTCAAATAAGCATAGGTGGTGGCAGGAAGCCTCCCGGCATCTCTGCGGATGTTGCCGTATTTAGTAACATGTGCAACGGGGCACAGCCAAACTGAATGTCAGGATGTTACGTTTCTTACGTAGCCTACCACACATGTCATTTCAAACGGTTTCCTCCAAATTTCGCGATTTGTATGCATATGAATAAGCCTACAAAATATTGTCCATTACTTTTAATGGCGGGGTAAGGTGGAAGCTTTGGTCCACGCTTAATGCGCCATATTTCAGTCGAACAAGGAAAAGAAGTTGAGGTTCTGGTCCACGGTGTGTTCGTGCAATCTGGCAGCAAGGCCAGTAGATCCTTGATAGAGAACTTAGGGTCCACTTCAAGACTTTCTTTTCCTTGGAGATGTACCTCTGTGGCGTGACTAAGTATAATAAATAATTTACATTGATGTTGCTATGTTGACATTTATATATAAACTGAAACACGCACGTTTTTATCCTGTTCAGTAAAGTGGCGTTTTACCCCAACTTTCAACTTTGCACTGTTTTTATATACATGGTTGTACTTTTTTTTTTTTTTTTTTTAACCATAAACTGTGATACTTAACTCTCTCCACGGGGAGGCAGTGTTTATAGGCAACTTTACCTTGCATAGAGCCGTTGGAATAGTTGCATTGTTAAACGCGTGGTGGCGTAGTTATTCCTCCCATAGATCCTAGCATGTAGTCGAGACATAAAACTTGCCTTAAAACCAAACCACCACATTTTCATGGTGAAGATAATGTGAGTCATCCAAGGCACTATCAGAAACCAAGGAGCGCTAAGAATGAAATCTGTCACTTTTATTTGTCAGTGGACCTAAACACATGCCTGTTGCGTGCTGAATCTATCAAATAAAAAAAGGGGCTATGGTTGTGCATGTGCATACATGCCTTGTTATCTGGCTGGCTGCCTCAAGAGAATGGGTTGTAGGAAGTCTCTGCGGATGTTGCCATTTTTTGTTGCATTTGCATCGGCATAGACAAACTGAATGTCATGATCACATGACACATTCACATCACACATCATTTCAAACTGTTTCCTCCCAATTTCGCGTTTTTTATGAATTAGAATAAGCCTACTGTAGGTGCCATATAGCCTATTTACATAGATATTTCGAAGGGCTTTATTGGAAAACCCTACACCTACAATAGACAGCTAATTACTTGTTATGGTGGGGTAAGGTGGAAGCCGTGGTCTTAATGCTGTGGTCGATTAATGCGTCCTATTTCCGTGGAACAAGGAAAGGAAGTTCCGTTTTGGTCCATTGTGTTTGTGCAGTCTGGCAGCAAGGCCAGTAGATCCTTGATAGAAAACGTAGGGTTAGATATTTATTTTCATGTCCGTATCTTCGTTTTTTGTTTTGGAAAGCTGAAGCAAAATGAAAAGCTGAGGCAAAATGTTGTGAAGTATAGGCTACTGCGTTTAAGGGCCCTCATTTGGTAGCCCTATTTATGGCTATATTAAAATGTGTCTATATTAAAATGTGCCTTATGCTAATTCAATTTCCGTGGTGCTTGTGGTTGGCTGCTTGTTGGTACTAAATTTATTTAAAGGTCCAGTGTGTAAAATGTAGTAGGATCTAGCTCTGAGGTTGCAGATTGCAACCCTCTCACCCTCTCTTTCTAATTGCTACGAGGGCCTGTGTCATCCTCTACGACAGCATTGAGGAGACAAGTGTAGCAAAGTGTCAAGCAACAGTAATTTTAATTGCACCAAGGTTTTTTACAGCTTTAGCCTGCGAATAAATCGGTTTAACCAATCACAATCTCGAATCTTTGTTAAAGTCACAATGGACACTGTACATGTTGTAGGACATGGCGGAGGTAACAGCCTATTTACGTTTTTCATCACAGTCCTATTACTGCATGCTATGATGCATGCATGATCTGTTGTATGCATTGGTCATTCATCTCGTTAGCAGTGGGTTCTACAAGCCAATGTTTACTTGCACTGCATTACGTGAATATAGTTAACTTTTTGATAACATAACGGTTTGCAATTCTATTGCAAAATTTTGGTATAATAGATACCAACTTTCTCCAAAAGAGTGATAGCCTTTCTAACAGGGAAACAACCTCAAAAACGAATGTCTCCAAAACATGGATTTATTTAAGAATGCACACCCACTTATCATAATCCCCCTCATTCGCGAACTGCCATTCGGCACTAATAACACAATGGTGTGTGTGGATGTGTGGAGCTCCATCTGGCCAGCGGTTGATGTTGATGGCACATCCCAGAGAAAGTTCAGCTTTTTTTGATTTAATTAAAAACACGTTCTCTCTAGAGCTGTTTGTCGGTCTGGGCTACTGTAGAAACATGGCGGTGCAACATGTCGGCCCCTGAGAGGACCCTATGTAGATATGAAGGGCTCATTCTGAGGGAACAAAAACACAACGATTCTCATTTTCATGGGATAATACGCTAATGAAGACATACATATGAATATTATAATCCATTTCTGCCAGGTCCGTTCCGCTAGATGCCGCTACATTCTAGACACTACGCCTTTAACCCAGTTGCTAACATCTTCCTGTTACCAGCTTTGTATCGCGCAGTTGTATTGAGGATTAACATCATTGAATTATCCCCCGCTTTTTCCTGGTTTTCGTCAGGGAGCTTCTTTTTATTTAAAAGGGGACTTTTTTTTTTTTTTTAAGTTTTTAATATCAACTTCAACATAGCCTACAGCAGAAATTTGTATTTTCTTCAAAGTACCAATAATAAAATCAATTTGCAAATAATAAAAATACAAACACACGTTCAATTCCAGACACGGATTTAGGTAAATTATAAGGATTTTAAATAGTTGGTCATGGACCACTAACTCTCTCATTTGTTCGCCACCCACTGAGCCAGTCTTATGATTTCTGCATGACCGGGCTTTGTTTCTGAGCTCCGTGCTCATTGCCTTTTGTTCTGGTGCCCCCGGTGGGTAGCACGATGGGCCGGCAGCTTCACAGAGACCCCTTTCACAAGAATTGTACTGCACGCTCCAACGAGCACGCCCCTTTAAATCGTGCGTGTATAAATGTGCACTTTTGATAGCCTACAGAAGTTACGAAAATCACAATGACCCCATCATCATTTCCATAAAATTCTTAGAATGCCCCTTTACGCACAGGAAGCGCGCGTCCCAAAAATACTATGACTAATTACGCGAAGTGTGTCGTCAGGGCGCGAAGACGTGCGGATAGACTTGTGCCAACCACTATTTAGCCATCAGCGGAGTAGTCTAGTCCAAGACTAGTAAAAGATTTGGACAAGACACAGTCACTGGATCCATATAGTTTCAAGAGGCTGGCTCCGATCTTGCGGTAAATAAACATTTACTTTAATTCATAAAATAGATTAATCTAGACATATTTAGGGCATTGTTTGGGGGGGGTATTTATTTTATATTTTGACTCAGGAACTGTATTTCGATTATAACATTTTTACATTTTCACAGTAACTCACAAGTCTGTTACATCTAGGCTAAAACATATATGCCTGTGTATGGTTTTTGGAGTGTTGAACCGACTGAAGAACAACGACAAATGACGATTCAAGTAGTGTAAATCTGATCATGCGTTCCTACTGTTAAACATCCATTCGCGCATTTCTCTGTGTTCGCTTATTAACAGGTTTTGTGAGCACACTGTTTGAACAGTCAGGTCTTGGCTTACATCTTCAGGTGGTGCAGTTAAGACTTCAGCACGAGACCAGACATGGAGCGAATGCATGATGACAAGGTAAATAGTTACATTAGAGTCATTTCTAGTTCTCAAATAAAGCAGTTGCATAGACCTTACTCTGCAATACATTTGAATAGAGTGTTTTCAATTACAGAAGTCCTGTCACATCTTTTGTTATTGAAAACTGAAGTATACACATTGTTTTTTATAAATTGTTATTTGTCCCTAGAGCTGTCTCTCATATTCACGGTGTTTCCTGAGAGAGACCCCACACATGTTTTAGTGTGTATTGTCTTATTATTTAGCCTTGGAAGCTTCTGAATAACAAGAATGGGTATTTTTTTTATCCCCCACCGTTATGCTCTGTATAACTCTGTACTTTTCCTCTCTGGCATGAGACGGTGGTGTAGTCAGGAGAACATTTCAGGACATGATTGTGAGGGCGTGTGATGTTGGGAAAGGGTATAGCATGTCTTAACTTGACCATGTTTGACTGTATGTTTCTGTTTATTGTGAGAAGAGATGAAGAAGGGGGGGGGTAAGTGAGATTTGGGGCGTGAGGCTTAACCAGGTCTGGATATTATGAGCTGCTTGAGGTGAGAACACAGAACGCAGTGTAGTAGAAGTTTAAAAGATAAGCATTGTGCAGCGACTGCTCAATTGAATCATGCATCTCTAGCCGTTGAGTGTATGTCACATTGTGGTTTGTCTTATGAAAGAGCAGGTTCCGTGCACTTATGAGTTGCTCTTTCAGTCTGTGTGGTAATTGACGAGCACATTTCCACAGGCCTAGGTGCATTTCCCCAGCAAAGGGTGAGGCAGAGTAAAAAGTCTACTCTGCCTCTGTTTAAATAGTCTGTAAACCTGCACAGCCTCACCTTTTCACTGCAGCCATGACTTATATTCAAAGTTATTTTTTGTCTGACAAATAAAATCGACACATCCACATTTTAATCAAGCCAGTTCATGTTTCTCTCTAAATGTATTTGGTCTGTGGATAAAAAGACAGACATTTTGAAAAGCAATGGCTGCAGTGAAAAGTTACAAGACATTTACTGTTTACTATATCTTTTTAGTCTTTTCAGGTTTTTAAAGCGCTTTTTTCCTAAATTACTGACAGTGAATTCCGATACATGTCATTCATGAGCAGGCAGGGGTTTGAGCTCAGGGAGCCAATATCTGTTTGTAATTCATTGATTTGGGGTTTAATATGGTTTCATAAACTCATTTACTTGCGATCAACACAGCAAATAAAAAAAACTTGTGACATAGCAGAATATCTTAATGCGGTAAGATGGGCTACATTGTTTATTTTGTCAATCCACCCACACACACACACACACACACACACACACACACACACACACACACACACACTTACTCAACCCCCCGGACCCAGCCTCTCCCTTACGCCTTGCACCACACTCCTGTTGCATCAGTAGTGATTATCAGCGTAGTGTGATAAACACACAGGCTATGCGCTATTATTCTGTGCGGCCAAGGCCAGTGTGTTCTTCTGAGAGATGTCCTGCATCTTACAAATATCTCTCTGCGTCACCATCAGGAAGCACATGCTCTCTTATCAGCCGCCCCGATGTGGTCAGGCCAGTCTAATCCAGTAGCACCTCTCCTGCCGCTGTGTTGGGCACACTCTATTGCTGCTGCTGGTTTTGCCCTAGTTACCGAGTTCTATCAATCCAAGGCTTTCATCTTCAAAATATTTCTGAAATCATTATTTTCTGTGGGATGCTTTGATAAAGCAGGTATGCATCTTATTGAAATCAAAATGAAAGTAGCAGACTGAATGAGTGTGGTAGAGGGAACACGGAGTGCAGTATGATGAGGAGGCTGTGGTTACCTCTCACTATGGCTACAGAGTGCAGAGCCGCTCCTTTGATCGTTCTGGGCACTTTCAGTAATTCTTATGAGTTCTTATGTTAGTTTTGATAGAAATGCAGTCTAAGATTTAATAGATCATGTTGTTACATTCAGAATGTTGTTGCGCACTTTACCAATGGATTGTAACAAGTTGTGTGGATATTCAGAACCCTTATCAAGGATCAAGTAAAATATTTTTCTTCTCCTTTTAAAAACATACAAATACAAAAGACAAATAAACAGACAAATAAAATAGAATTTCTGCAGCACATTAGCAATGTAGATAATCAGGCCAAAATTGTATTTTGCAAACCACAGGAACACCAGCTTTCTGTGTTGTAACACCAAGCTTCTGCAACAGAGCAATGAGGCCACAGCAGCATCCAGCCAAATAAAAGGTGGCATACTCAGAAAGGCTTATTGTTGTCCTGAAACAACCAGCCATAAACAACAACAACAGCTTTGTTTGTTGACAGAGGAACTGACCGTGTCCCCCATTCACACTGAGGAAACAATTGTACACATGCCCACTCCCTCCACACGTACACTCCCTAGGATATGTTTAGCATCCCTCCCTTCTTCCTCCTTCACTCACCCCAGTGGTTTCCAAGCGGTGGGTCGCGACCCGTGAGGGGGTCCCAGCAGGGGACCAGGTGTTTTTGCAGAATTGAAGGCAATTTTTTTAAGCATTACTAAATGCCTTGTCTGTTTCATTTGATAATTTGTATGTTTAAAGGCTGAACAGGGAACAACCTCGTTTTGATATACAGAGAAATGTATATTGAGAAATTTTAATTATCTCACTTTTTGACATGGTAATGAGAATGCATTCCTTATTTTACTGCCAAAAATATTTGGACTGATACTGGGGTCAGTAGTTCCTCCCCAGGTGGGTTTAAAAAAGAACCAGTGTGTGAACTCCTGATTCACACTGTGTCTCTGTGTCTCTGTGTCTCTGTGTCCGCAGCCCAAGAAGAAGG
>OMKX01054441.1:0-11079 GCA_900302425.1 Brosme brosme
CACACACACACACACACACCTCTCACTGCTATCTTTCCATTATTCTTCAGAGGGGCAAAGACTTCTACGAGGGTGTACGATCAGGTAAGTTGACCTTCTTTCTCAGGAGTGTACCACATCGTGACTCCATCATTCTCATAGTGTTGTACTCTGTAACACACCAGTAAAGAACGACCAGTCAAACATATTTCCGTAGTCAAGTTTAAGCCTCAATGTAGCCTCCACTAGCCTCCAAGACCTCCAAACTGTGAGGAGAAACTATGACTTAATAATAATATTAATAATGTATAACAACATTAAAACCACGAAGAACATGAGTATATGGAGAAACCAATGCAATAAAAAAAAAGCAGTGTACCCCAAATAAAAAATGCAGCAAAAATGGAACAAGGAGGTTCTGAAAAGGTTGATAATGATCCTTTCCGTGTCCACCAATACGGTAATCAATAGTGATCGTTTCCGTGTGTCTACCAATACTCATAATAACAATAGGTTCTGCATGTGTTTCTCCACCGATACTTATCAATTATGATCGCCTCTGCGTTTGTCCACCAATACTCATCGATTACGATCGTTTCTGCGCATGTGTCCGTCAGTGCTGATCGACAAGGACAACGCTCCCCGCTGGGACCCGGCGTCCCTCGCCGACGTATCGGATCACAGCGTCGACCAGTGCTTCTCCTCCCTGGGAGAGAAGGACCTCCGCCTGTAAAAGGCTCTCGCTCTCTCTCGGTCACCATGGCAACCTGACCAGACCACCCTCCCGACCGGCCCCTCTTCGGTCGTATGGAACAGCTGCACCTCCTCTCCTCCGTCCCCCCACCCCACCGCCACTCCCCTCTTCTGGGAACAGCCGATCAGGCACGTCCCTATCGCTCCACCACTTTAAACAGTGGAAAATAAAACTTAAAGTCACATGGGTGGGGGACTTGACAAGCTGCCTGTATACAGTGGAGTATTCTGTACAAACATGTACTTTCCTCTTTTCTTGCTGGCTGCCGATTTTACACTGAGGTGAAATTCAGATGAGACCGATTACATATTTGCTGTTGTTTTAGCGTGCAGAAGGGAAAGAGGGAGAAATGGGAGAGCGAGGGAGAAAACATCAAGTTCAGAGGAGAGATGCTGAATAACAGGCTCTCCCTGATTCGGGATAAGTGCCTTTTGGATCCGAGTGTGTCTCGTGGTTCGGGAGCTAATCAAATGGATAAGGTCTTAGCCCAACAGTACTGTATTACCATGAGTACACAGGTGGAGCTGGTGGGGTGGGGTGGATGCATTAATACTCTCTGTGGGTGTTCACTAATGGTAAATATATCCAGTAACTACCGGTACTGTATGTCTGTACCGCTTTTGAGCTAGATAAAATGTTATGTATTACAACTTTAAACTCACCTGTAAAGAATAACAAGTTGTTTGTTTTGGCGATTTCTGTAGTGATTTTAGATTTTATTAGACTCTGTGAAATAAAATATTTCTGTGTCAAATTGACAAAGACTAGGATCTTTATGTTGCGTTATCAGTTTCATCAGTTGAATGTGAAATATTACATATTTGAGGGGTATTACAACTATGATATAAATAAAACTGATATTTAATGAGTGTCTTATAATGTCTTATAAGTTATTAAGTTATTGCTACACATGGATAATCAAGCCCACCTGGATCCTTTCTCAAGTAAATCTATTTTTCCTTTAGCTATCACATTAATCACACTTTGAGCAGGGACTTATTTGAAATGTCTTCGGAGCACAAGTTACTGTTGGAGTGAGCAAGGTCTTAAGTCATCAAAGCCCTGTCTCAGATTCCCAGACGGACTACGTAACCCGTCTCTTCTAAAGTGTTTGTCTATCATATTTTATTCAAGTGTACTTGCATTGTTAAACACTAATTTGTGCCCACTTTCCATGTCCTCCACAGTCGGTGGCTAAATGACTTTGCCCAAAGCCCCGCCCCCAGGCTTCGGGAACACTGCAGTAAACATCAGCTAATGGTCTGATTGTTTGTCTTGGCATCAAAGATAATTTATGGTGGTGGTTTGGCCTTCAAACAAACGGCAGGTGTTGTCAGCTCCGTCTTCCATTCAACTGAACTTGGTCCCTCTTGTCTGTTATGCTTGTCTGTTATGCTTAGAAGGAAGATAAAAATACCTTTAGGCGGACAGGTGCTGATAAAAATGTGTTATGAAACTATTGAACAAACAAAGGTGTCCAACGGTTTTTTACCTCGTTTCTGTTTGCACAAACGATGGGATGAGATAAGAAGCTAGCAGGCAATCACATTTCTATTTAACCTTAATGTTGTTCTACAAGGGTACAACTCTTTTGGAAAAACACTGGATGCCAATATGTATTGGCATTTCATTTATTTTTACATAAATATACATGTGTAATAAGGTTTAGACAAGCTTTCTACACACTGAATTACGAAGACTAGTGTTGAGTTTGAACAGCAGAATATTTAATTCAAACACTGAAACTGAAATCCCAAGAAGAAGCGGATGTTGCCACCAAATTGAACACATTACAAATGCACATCAAATATGGTAATTCAGTTGATTCAGGCCCATATTCCCAAGCCACAATCTGCCATAACCTTGTTTGAACATAATTCCCTTTGCTTGATCCTTTTTATAAGACAGAGTACAATGCTTACAGTACAGCTATCCTCTAAATAAGTGGTACAATTGGCAGAGTTCACCGGAAGACTGTAATATGTGAGGGGAAACATAATTTACACATAATTAGAACTTAGTATTGGGAGAGGTCAAGTCACTTTATAGATGTTGAAAAGGGGAGGAAAAAGGAGGGCAGTTTCAACATAGTTTGTACTTTTTGTTTGAACATCCACGACACGGTCCAGCATTAACCTTGTAGAGTAAACACAGAAGATATAGCCGAAGGTAAAACCACAAGGCATCTTTCACACAGCGTGACCCAACTAGCACGTATCAATGGAAAATGTTGGCCCCGAGTTTGTGGTGAGGTTTAAACTCACTGTCCTTTATTTATTTGTCTAGGTATATGAACACTATGCTTTTGTGTTGGCAGTTGAACTGGTTCAATTTGTGTTCCTTCTCTCAACAGTTTTTTCAACAATAAACTGGATTTGATAATAACATCTTTTGGCATAACACTTGACTGGGAAACAAACAAATGGTTGAAAAAAAAAAGGTTTTCCGTTTGTCTAGCTGTAAACACAAACCATACTAACAAGTTGTTCCCCAGTGTTGACATTGATGTTGAAATGCATACTCACACTCATACCAAAATGTATGACCTTGTTTCCAAACCAGTGGTTTGCAGCCCAGAGGACTTCTATCACTGCATTTGCCTAAAAACATTCTGCACAAAACATAGACAATGCATCCATCCATTCAGAGGAATGCTAGGGAAATGAGACAATGGTAGACCGATGGTATGTGTGAGGACAAAACAACAATTTGAGCAAACTATCTGTAAACCCTCCTTGCATACCATTTCATCTTTCTCATTCATTTTTTGAAACGCTAGGACCAACAGAGAAAAATAAAACTATTATTCTAGCAGAATAATTTTATTTGAAACAACACAAATTACATCTAATTAGTATTGTGGCTTTGGGCAGAATTGTGTCATGGAAAATCGTATTTTTATTTATTTCCAGGTAATTCTGGCGGTGTTTTGGAAGGTCCGATGAGATTACAAAGATTAGTGCAAATACCCTTTGTTTTTTGTATGTCCGGCCTTGTAAATGCTGAAGGAAGGGCGGGTTAGTTCACTAAAGCGCACCATTAATTTAATTTTCTGAACCAAATCCCTTTAAATTATTGTTTCTAAAATCGTTCACCAACATCATTAAGGAATAGGATTTGTAAACATAGGATTTGAAAAGCTATTATTAAGAAAAGGGTGAATTACAAAGGACCTTTGTTTGGAAATCTATTTCTTTCTTCATAAAATCTCTTAATAAGGTTTCTGAGATACCATAACCACATTTTTTGTGGGTTTTTCTAACAACCTCATTGGTAACTAATGCCTGTCAATGAAGGGTGCATACTACCAGGTCAATGATATATTAGTTTTTACAAGAATAATTGAAGGCCAAGTTCTGGGCATAAGGCAACTGGATAGAATTCCCCACTATTGTTTCTATGGCTTATTAAGTGTTGAATTATGTTGCTGATATTGGTACCGGTCATCTCAGGGCTGTGGTTACGACAGAAAATTTAAAACATTTCTGAGAAGAGCAGGGGTGATTTTAAAGGGGTTTGTGTGGCAGTTTGTCATTCTTTGACTAAGAGTACATATTGGGTTTGGCAAACAGCACACACGTAGATACCACTGACATCAGCATTTCCCATTAGGTTACAATTGGTTGCTCTCTAGGTCTCCTGTTCACCGATGTCTACGTCCTACATCAGCCCACTGAACAAGAAACATACTCGTGTTTTGACATTTATGTCAGATCAATAACTACCTAGGATGCATTGTGCTTCATCATAACACTTGCGAAAGGATTTTGGCAGCTGTGACCATTTTCGTAGTCCCAGTGGAACCACTGTACCTTCTGATCCGTGTCTCGCCTCCTTCCCTTCTCATCATAGCACCACACTATTTCAAAGAGCTGTTAAAATGTCACAGGCGTTTAAGGTTGCATATGTCCAGTTTCCCCCTGCAGCACAGATTGCAGATATCGCTCTCTTTAGTCAGCAGACAACACAGAATTGATTGGAATTAGAAGGGCAGTTTTCCTCCTATTCTGTTAAGAAGCCAAACCCTGTTTTTCTATTTTCTCTGTGTAAGAGAGGAGATGCAGGATTGTGAACCGCATACCGCATAAACTACAGTTTAGTTCCTGCAGGTGCAGCGCCACACCCAAGTCACGACACCACCCCTTAGTGACCTACTTTGAGCTCCACGTTGGGATGGGGTTGGACTGGACGGATGGTCTGTGCTGCTGGGTTTTTCTAATGAGTGCACTCGAACTTGAGCTGCACCTCGCTGTGGCAACACCACAACATCTCCAGGGAGGCCATTAGAGAACAACGCCTGCCCCCACAAAGTGTCTCTCAGGCCAGCCGGATGCTGGGCCAGTGGGGGGCTGAGTGGCTGGTCCTGTTTCTCTCCAAAGGATTTGCGACCCGAACCACAGCTCTCCCCTTTTAGCGAGTCTCCCGGTAAGAGGAGAGAGATTTGGCCCCATGATGATTGCCGATTGACGACAGTAGACCTCATGGTGGGGTCGTACTAAGCAATCGATGGCAACTACCGTAAATAGAAATCTTGGCACTCTTAATCTCCACACAGGGGTTAAGAGATAGAAGGGATCCTGGTGAAGGTAACATCCGACTGGAGAGGGTCTGCTTCAGCCAGATTTCCTCTGGGACAAGGGGTTTGACTGGCGAGGCCAGAAGTTAATAGATTCGTGTGTCCTTTCTCTGCCGTTTTATACATAAGCACACCCACATTCCCAGCAGGTAGACTTTGCCGCATCCCAAAATTCACTCCCAAGAAGTGTTATGTGAACAGGACAGCCAAGCTGTATGGGGACATCCGGCAGAACGTCTAATATCCAACAGTACGACGACAAACTAAAACTACAGCGGGTCAGGCATTGGTCGGGTGTAATCCAGGTGTTAATCCTCACGTGAGTTTGGCCACCCATGTCACGGTCGAGAGAGCAGCGCAGGAGCGGGATTCAGTCGGGCATCTTGTGACATCTGACGGACCTCAGCCAGCAGCGGCAGCGGCGGCGGCGGCTGATGGGGAACTCCCGTCCTCAAGCCCACGCTCTCAGGGCACGTCACATTCGATGTAGGGGATGTCGCTGTAGCGGCTGTCTGTGTCGGCCCACTGCTGCACCGCCCGCGACACGATCTCCTCCGACAGCCTCTGGGCGTACTCCAGCAGCGCCGGGTTCACGCTGGACGTTGGAGAGCCGGGGTTTTCGGCGCCCGTCTCGGAGTGCACAAGGTGGGCCTTCTCCCCCCGCGACCCCCCCTTGGCCTTACCGTCGGACTTCTCTGCAGAGTTCGCCTTCTGCTCGGACGAATCACCCCGCTTAGATTTGACACACCCCATACTCCGCAGGTTGTCGCATTGAGGGGGCGGTGAGAGGGGAAACTTGTATCCGAGACTCGAGTAGCCGATAAGAAATACTTTTGTTTGTCGTTGTGTTATAATTGCATCCAAGCCAACCGACGTCAACTTCGTAGCCCCCTCTTGTGACCTCTGACTGTCATTCTTTCATGGGAACAAAACCGACGTTAGGAAGTTGTTTCTTCGTCGTAGCCGTAGGGGACGGGAGAGGAACGCGTCTGGTGGCCCTCATGGAGATGCATGGTCCTCCGCAGGAGTCTGTCGGTGTGAGTGTGTGTTGCTCGTGTTAGCTGGCTCGCATCTCAATGCTTCCTAGACTGTGGAGAGAGACAGAAAGAGAGAAGCCTTTTATTTTTCATTCACACGCGCCCTAAAGATAGCCTGTACCAAATTGTCGGTGATTTGGAGGGAGGGCTGTGATGTCCACAGGCTGTAGCTCCTACGTGACAGAGTATCCAGACTGCTGACCAATCACAAAGCCTGGATGAGAGTTCCGCTGTGGCGTTGAGCTTCGCTGACCCCTCATTAGGTCAGGGGGGTCTCTAATACACGAGCTGTTCTGCACACCATGACGTCATCTGTCCTCGCTGCTGGGTCAGAGAGGGTTTCATGACTCACTCCCCTGGCCTATTTAGTAGCTCGGACATAATCTCATGCTCGAGTCCATCTGCTTTGTTATAAAACTGTGTCTCCATCAGGTCCAAGGCTGAGCCTCATAGATGACGCTATAGTTGAGTACATCCATGGGTCCGAACGTACAGTTACCAACCAATCAGTTACCAATCAGTGATTCGATATGTATCGCCCACCATCAATGATTGGTTGCTAACAGAGAGCGGGGGCACCCGTTATAGTTCAGCTTCGGATCATGGCTGTATAACAAGAGGGGCTTGGACCCTCTGATCGACCATCACTTATTGGGTGGTAACGGAGAGAGTGTGGTACCGCCCACGGTCACTGATTGGTTTGTAACACGGAGACGTTCGGAGCCTTTCATGTAGAAACTACCCGACGTGATTCAGTGTGACAGGTTATTTCCCGAAGTAATTAACGAAGTCGGAAAACAAGCGCTTCATTGAGAAAGCTGCGTATTGTGGACCGTAGCGAATTATTTATGGTGACCAGCTAGTCGGTCTATTTGGGTAAATGTGACCATATAAGGCATGATAACACAGAGGTCTATGTAGTGGTCAGCATGTTGCATATCATACACTGAAGATCAGACAATAAATACAATGTAGACTAGATATAGTGTATGTCATTATTTATGTTGGCATATTTATCATCAATAATAAAGATAATAATAATAATAATAATAATAATAATAATAATAATAACCATTATTATTATTATTATTATTATTAGGCGTATTATAAATATGGTTACAATTGTAGGCCTATGTCATTGATTGGCATTAAGCCCCTCTCAGTACATTATAGATTATTTAATTTGAATATAGATATGACATGTTTTAATGAATAAAAAACTTACAGTTGGTCTCCTCTCAGCCAAAAGGTTACAGACTGAAGTCCCAAGGTCGCATCAGGGAGGAAATCCATCCAGACGTTATCGTGGGATGACGAAAGTCCCATCCTCCTCGTACTTCAAACAGACACAGGCATGGCTTGAACTTGAAACAAAAGCCAGCATCGTGCAACGAGCGAGGTTTGATCCAAGTTTTCGTCCATAATTAATCGTAGAACAATTGCTGCACAGACGGTTATTTTATTACCTGCAATTCCAAATTGCCTGTAACACAACTAGAAACCCTGATATCCACAAGAGTTACAGGAATGCTTGCAGATATCCGGTGAGGTTGGTCCACACACGGCTAAGGAGACACGCTGGGTGTTCTCCTCACAGCTCCACCGTCCGCAGCTTTACGCAGCAGTCCATCCATTGGGTAAAAGCGCACTGTGCGCATCGCACATGGCATCCGGAACAATTTGGCTTTTGCAATATCTCCCTCTTGCGGTTGTAGCAGGCAACATATTGTCATTGTTATTCCTTGACACATGAAGGGTATAAATTATATTTTAGAAATCGACCTAAAAAAAAAAGCATCGCCCATGCGAATAAATGCAGAATATATATGTATATATACTTTTATCAGAAAAGGAATCGATAGGGTAATATCTTGATGAACACCTCAAACCGTCGCGTTCTGTTAATCGTTTCGTCGTGTTGCAAACGTGAACGAATAGATGTTCGCCACAAGGTGGCAGCAACGGTCTGGTCCATGGTGGACGAGCTTCTGCAGCTCCTCCACTATCAGCGTCTTTATTGTGATTACACTAGATTTGGGATTTAGTGGCTATCGTTGTTTTTCAATGTTTATCTGTACTGCACCACTTAATGTGGTCAACTGGATGAGTCAAGAAAGTTTGGTGACACAAAAGTATATAGGCCTCTAACATGAATATAGGCTATGGGATAAATGCATAATCATGCAATGTTTTTTACGTTCGGGTATTATCTCTCTAATATTATTGTTTTTATAGCCACGCTACTTACAAAACGTTATGTTATTAGTTTCGTTTCCAGCTTTGGAATGGCAATTTGGGATTAGTACTTTTAATTAAATTGCATAACATCAACAAAGTCCAGGGACTGTCAGTGCGCTCGCATTCCTGCAGTGGTTTCGTAATGAATAAAACACGCATCCGAGCAGCGGACGCGCTCGGCACGTGTTTGGAGACTTAACTGTTCGCTATCCCTGTATGGGTTGACGGTGAGAAAAAAAAAAAGTCGGTTAGATTCATTGTTGCCAGTCCAGCCAATCATAGATTTGGACGACACAAAAAAGTGGGTAAAGTTGGAGTATAAAAAGCTGCGCCGCTGATAAAGCGTTAGGCCATGCCAGTGTGCACCATCAACACCGTCAATTCACAACACGCTTCCCTTCATTTCCACACGTACCAAGGGATCCTTTTAGACGATGCATCTGCCTCACACCCTGGTGTACCTTAGCCTGTTGATCGCTTTTGGTCCAGTCGGCTTGGGAGACCAGACGACACACCAGCAGGCGCCCACCGCCGCCGCCGCTGCCGCCGCCGCCGCTGTCCCGGAGGACGCGGAGCAGTGCTCCTCATGCGAAATCCGACAGCAGATTAAGACCATGAGGCTAAACGCGATCAAGTCTCAGATTTTGAGCAAACTGCGGCTGAAACACGCGCCGAACATCAGCCGCGACGTGATGAAGCAGCTGCTGCCCAAGGCACCGCCGCTGCAGGAGCTGCTCGACCAGTACGACGTGCTGGGGGACGACAATCAAGATGGACTTATCGAAGAGGACGACGAACACGCGGTGACGGAGACTATCATGTTGATGGCCACCGAGCGTAAGTCCCGTGTTCATTGATTATTCAGTTGTATTATTAACGTGTGTGATTCATGTCGAGGAACCAGTCGAGCCGACACGGAGCGCACTTTTACGCACGGGATATTGCGCGACACTTGCATCGTTCTGTCGTAGTTGTTGTATTTCAGTCACATTGTTGCACTTGAACGTTTAAATCATGCACTATGTAATGGTGAACAACGTAGACTTATTGTTGATTTATGCATCTTCATCTTCAATCCGTGCGTTTAGACTTCAACCAGAGTTGGCGATATTTACTCAGTTCGCTGTTGTGATCGACTGTGGTTTGTTTGTTTATTATAGTGCAGAACAAACCGGGGCATGTGTTGTTTTTCCTCTCTTATAATACAGCCGACTCAGCGGTCCAGGTCAATCGGACGCCGAGGTGCTGTTTTTTCTCCTTTAGCCAAAAGATTCAAGCCAATCGCATCATGCGCGCACAGCTCTGGGTGCACCTCCGCGCCTCGGAGGAGGACACCACGGTGTTCCTGCAGATCTCCCGCCTGATGCCCTCCACGGACGGGAGCCGACATATAGGGATCCGCTCGCTGAAGATCGACGTGAGCGCCGGGGTCAGCTCGTGGAAAAGCATAGACGTCAAACAAGTGTTGAGTGTGTGGCTGAGGCAGCCCGAGACCAACTGGGGCATCGAGATCAACGCGTATGACTCGGAGGGCAACGACTTGGTGGCCACCTCCGTGGAGCCGGGGGAGGAAGGACTGGTGAGTTGTTTTATTATAAGTTATATCATACGTTTATTTCAAGCTTGAAGTGTTTCGTAAACGTTAATTCAAGTATGACTTAATAGGTCTACGCTGCAAAACAGTGATATGATATAGTACTGTATAGTAATCCGACAGTTATACACAGTATAGTACAGTGCAGCTCTATTTTAGTTTATGGCACATGCGCAATCGCTGCAGCGTCACCACAGCAGGATACTGTTCTTTAGAAAACGGTACACCGGGCTTATTATGCTGTTCCTAAACTATGACTCTCTAGGTCACATTGGTTTGATTCTCGGGTTCGATGCTGCAGGAGTATTACGTAAAGCTTTGGGAGATGCTGGGTCGGGGCTTTAGCACACCCAGCGAGGGGCTTGGCAGGCATGTGTTGCCCAGGAGGAGGAAGGAGGAATTAACATTTAAAAGGCCTACAAAGACGCACCCTGCATCTGGACACGAGCCCAGTGCACCAATAATCTGCAATCGCGTCGGCCCATTACATAAGAGTGCACCTGCCTCGCATTTCCCTGTGCGCTGGTGTGACTCTGATAATCAGAGTAATTGCCTTTACACACAAGCCAGTAGGCCTTCTATCAGTGTCACACCAGTTAGGCCCACTATCAGTGACACCAGTAGGCCTCCTGTCGGCGTCACGCCAGTCGACCTATCAGCGACACGCCAACAGGTCTATCATCAGTCACATGCCACACACCGCTTCAAAAGCCACTCTGTTCTGCTGCCTTCAGAGCGCCTCAACGCGGTCGGTCGAGCGTCAAACCGGCCAATCAAATGAGCGAGTAAAAACCGAGAACAAAGTTTCAGAACATTCTAGTTTGCAGTAACCAAAACCCAGTCACCGTGTGTGTGTGGGGGGTTGTAGGTCTATACTGAACGCTCCTTATCTTAGGGCATA